>KN716376.1:139584-149995 GCA_000816705.1 Dictyocaulus viviparus
TATATATATATATATATATATATATATATATATATGAAGATCACATATCATATTCTATATTTTTTTAACGCATATTTACACATATTTTTGAAAAACATATCAATGTATCAATATCCAAATAAACTATGTAAGCTATATATATATATGAATTACATGTATATTTTGCGAAGCAAAATCAAAAATAAAAAAATAAAGCATGTAATACTGTACGACTTTGTTATGAAAAATGAATAATATAAAGCAGTAGATAAATTAAATTGGTATTTACTCCACCACAAGCATACATATAAAGAGGATTATTCTTTCCAATAATTACAGAACCTGATGGAATTAAATCTACAAAGATATAAACACAGATATCTGCATGGGCTTTTCTTTACTAATAACCAAGAACTACCACCAGTAAAGTCATTCTTATGAATAGACCTACAAGGTCTCGCAAAAAGTTCAAACGATTTACAGATTAGACTAGAATAAATTGTATAACGTCTTTGGTACCACCATAAGGATAAAAATATAAGCATATATTCCTCAACTGGAATTATTGTCGTAGTTCCATCACAATCAATATATGATATTCAAAGGAGAAGAAATTAGGCGTTGCAGCACTCATGATTTCGAGGTTTCGAGGTCATAGGCAACAAAAGAAAAAATTTAGATATGATGGGACGGCAACTAAGCAGAAAGGTGTTGCTTTTCAATTAAAACTTCAACGACTTTGACAAATAGTACAAAATATGCTTTGCTAAATACGTTGATGAGTAATTCGTTGGTATTCAAAACCGTTCTAGCTAAAATGAACGTGAGCCAATTGAAAGTAATAGATTCACAAAGCTTGGATAAATATTAAATTGGCCTAAGAAACAAACTAAATGTTCGAGAGGCTAGCGCTTTTGTTATGTCCGACGTCTAGGTATTTCAATGATTTTTTCACATGGATCATATAACGGACGAAAGAATAATGCAAAAATAGGATGAGAAATTTAGCCGAAATTAGATTACTTAAATAAAAAATGTTTTGCATTTTTCGAAATATAGCTCTAAAACCGACCATTATAAAACACGCGGAAAAAATTCCATTATTATTAATGTATTGCAGGACTTTAAAGATATTTCGTTGTAAAAAAAAACTACGGAGGAATGATAACGCACCACTTTGAATGCGTCTTGGTTCCTCTTGAAATCTTCATAACTGAGAGGGAGAAAACAGTCAAGCCAAGCATCATAGCATCGTCGTTTATCACTGTTTGAAAGAGTGGTGTAGGCGGACTATAAAATTTTTCATAACTGATTATAGCATAATACCTTGGATAACGAAAAAATATGTAAAATAGACCACGCAGTTTCAAGAATGAGCTGACTGAGATCGTCTAGGTAACAACACTTTTATATCTTGAATTTTTCATCAGGCTTGCTGCTATTGGGCAAAAAATACATAAGAGTGTACCTGTAACAAAAGATATTCTTCTTTATTCGCGTCAGAATATCCTAATACCTTATCAGGATGTAGAGATCTCACTCGTGCACGATATTCTGCAGTTATTTGATCAACCTAAACATTAATACCGACTTGACAATTTCAAAAAAATTAAACAACAAGACGTAAACTCGCACACTACTCGTTCTATCGCAGCCCAATATTCTATAGAAATTCGGCTCTTTCGCACCATTTTCCTGCAGATTCAGTTCTGGAAAGCTCATCTGCAAATGCTTCCCATGTGCATGAAATCAAATGAGGGCAAACAAGTAACATTACGAACGATAACAAATACAAAAGAACAAGTAATGATATGATTAGAAATCTAAATTCATTTTATGCCCATAAAGCAAAACAGTATCACGATTTATAACAACTGATTGATAAACAACAAATTCAGAAACACAGTATTAACAATGTTTGATAGGAACGAGAGCTACTCCTCCAAAGACTTCTGTTTTTCTTGACTGGTACACTTTTTTTTCACGTTTGGTGTTAAATTATCGCCATGCAACAGATTTCTTTTTGTTTCTCTTAATGAAATCTTCCGGAGATGTTTGTAATTCTAAAACACAGTTCAAATAAGCACTATATACAAGCGGTTACAAAATCATTTTCAGGACATTTACCATAATGAAATAATAATTTACAGTTCCATTTATCTTTTATGTCGAACTCCAAGCCTAAATTATATCTAAAAATTATCCAAATGCACTTATTCGTTCCACAATAAAGCATTTTAAAACGTTCTATCATTAGGGTAAAAATGACTTGAACAACCCATCCCATAATATTGGAACCGTTAATGGCCAAATGAATGTGTAGTGTTCTCTTACAGATTTTCAATATTTAGAGTGATGAAAATTCGTTTGACCACTTTTCTCACAGCACACTAAATGTCTCATCAATTTCAATTCATTTGCTATAGTGTAAAGTAGGTGAACTTTAAATGTAACAGTGTGAACTTGAAAAGAAACAGATTGCACACGTAATCAAATACGAGTTACTCGCTTCTCCACTATTCTATAAGCTCACCGACTTTAAAATACCCATGGCAATATTCCATCTTTCACTGCATGAACTGACCTTTGAAAATATGTCACGATGATTTCCCCATCGCGAAATAACTTTTTCAAGTGACTGTGTCCGCCTAAAATTATTGACCAAGCTCCGCAAATGAGGTTCTTCTCCAGTAACGAAAAATTTGGTTTTCACAATATTAATCTAGATTGATATCGATTAAATAGAACTACCATTATCAAACAACAAATTATATTGCAAATATGCTAACCGTTTGTTCATGACATGTAGCTGATGTTTCAGGTAAAACACCATTGCCAATGTCGACATCAGTTTTAGTTATCTCCCCTGGATTCTGTAACAATAAATATGTTAGCCACAAAAATGGTGTATAGCCAATAATCAGATACCTTAACAGGAAATGAGCTATCGCTATTATTTTTACTATTAACGTATTCTTCTGTTGTGGGTCTCCCGACCATCGCAAAGAAGGAGAAAGGAGCGTCGTTCGCAGCATCACAGCTATTTTCAGAATAAGTCTTCAACTTAAAGCTGAATGTGTGATTTAATGATAGAATTATAGGTATCCCTTAATAGGAAAAAACAAATAAGAATTGAAGCTTAATTATAGTGTAGCCCTAGATTACGAAAGCAATAATTCGTCGACTAAAAAAGCCCTCAGGACCGCTATAGTGTAATTCTCACTTTATAATAAAAAACAAGAAAATGTGTTTCTTTCACCATCATTTGATACCAGAAATAATTAAAAAGATTACAAGGAAATAGCACATGCAAACTGACCTCTTTTACTAATTCAGGCTGTATTTCAGAGAAAATTTCATTTGCCTTCTCATTACATTTATTATTCAGAAACGTTTCTTGAGCGCTGAGCTCCTCATTTCTTTCGATATCAGCCGAATTCTATATGATCAACTTAAAACAAACCTCCTTGATTATTAATATTAGAATACTTACCTCAATATGTTTCAACCAGGAAACATGGTCTTTGTTTGAAGGATTGAACCTGAAAGTAAAACAATTAGATAACCATCCATAGAAAAGCCGTAGAAGCATAACATATAAAATCTTTGGTGAGAAACGCTACCTGGTGAATGGTCGAATGGTTTCATGTCCATTAGCTGATTTATGAAAGTATTTATTTTCTTTCTTATTCCTTTTAATACTACTGCCTAATACCTTTGATAGGACTTCAAGGTTCTTAGCTCGTTCCAGAAGCATCTCCTGAATAAACATAACACCACCATCAAAAGCTTAAAAAATGTAAACCATGAGTGCTTCAACATACATCATCACTGTCGTCATTTCCACTTGATGCGAATCTGTCGTCAAGTTTAAAACGTGAATCGAAGTTAAAACTTGCCTCCATTTTCATCAATTTCTCACCTTGAAAAAGCTTCTTAGTTACAATACAACTGGTTCGTACATCACAAAAAAAATTTGGTAAAATGTTTTACGTATGGAGTTTAAAAGCATCAAAATATACTGTAGTCTAAAAATATGCAGTAGTTTCAAATCAAATAATATTAAACCTTTCTTTCCTTCATGACGACTGGTAAAATTGATCAAACTATCCTCGTCACTACCACCAGAAGAATCTTCAAAAAGCTTTACCTGGGTTGTAGTCAGTTTCGATGTAGATGCATGCTAAATAGAAATTTTTTAATAATATTATTACAGCACAAATAACAAGTTCAAAATCAGCAATAAGATCATAGATACATTAAATGAGGGATACGATTTAACAATCCTAGCCATACTCATTGATGTTTAAGCATCAAGTACAGAATACTGATTCGAGATAAACGCTCTTAACTACCTTACCCTCGTCGTCGTCGCTATCAACGAACACAATGCGTCTACCTTTGCTCTGGAATTTTCGAAGATCTTGTGATACAATAGCCTGTCGATGTTGCTCAAGCTGTTTTCTTTTTTGAATGCTATCCAACCTCTGAGCTTCCGATCTCGCCCGTTTCTCAGACTTTTCCTCATCAGATGAAGACATCCAAAAAAGGATTGTGTTTAACATAAATAGATTTATATTAAAAGAGAAATAAAAGCGATAGAAGAACAGCAATGACAAAATGCATTATGGGTAAAACGTTTATGATTTGAAAAGCTTGAAAAGCACATACTACATGTAGTACTAAGCGAGCAACAGTAGCAGTAAGCTATGATTTTCAGACATAACATTACATCAGTTGAAACAATACTATAGGAAGATGTTTAAATTGAAGATTTTTCTTTTTTGAATGAAGTTTCGTAATTTTTCCAATCTTTCCATAAACGAAGTATTCAATAACAGAAAAACGACAGAACAAATCGCTTGTAGCTCGATAACATATGATTAACATCACAAGATGTTAGAGTAAGCATAAAAAAGGAAGTGAAGAGAAAAAATAAGGAATATTCCTTCATAATGAGAGACATAGGGCTTCTTTCACAAAACATAATGATGAAAAGTTTTTCAAAACTTAACAAAACCATTGATTCTGTTGCAAAATTTATGTCAAAAGTTGACTTATTTTAGTGCAACAATTACATAAAACTATTCGCACTACTTATGAATCAACAACCGTTGCTAACAATTGAATTTCTTCAAGGTTACTATTCAGTACAGACACCAAACTCTCCAGTCCATCTTGACACCTATCGAGGTACTTTTTCAGATTTAGAGCGTCTGCTTCACTAATGAAACAAGAATCTTCAGAAACGGATGATCGAAGTGTTGAGTCGTTCACACGGAGAGTTTCGAACGCTTCAGTAATTCGACTCTAAAAACCTATCAGTTAAAACTTGACATTTTCCGCTCTGTGCGATAATATCAGTATCACCTTGATTTGATGAGGAGCATTCAGACGTGCATTTATAGACTCCAGAGCGGAATGCATGCTTTCTTCCCTAACATCAAATCCTTGGGTGTAACGTTGCGACATAAGTTGCATTGATAATATTCTTAAAAATCATATCATCCTCTCCACAAGCTATTATTTGTGCATTGAACCCACGAACTAACTTGAACTACCTAAGAAGCCTGTGCGAAAGTTGTTTCTGAAGGACTTTCCTTCTCGCAAATTCTACAGCAAAAGCTGACACATTTGCTTCAATTCGACTTATTCTCGTTTTCATAGCATCTACAACTGCATTTTCAGCACGAACCTACAAGCAGCAACCTAAGGTGGATGGATATGAACAACCAATCCAAACGAGGAGCAAATACAAACATTCTCAATTTGGATTTTTTGTCGAGTTCGCAACTGCTCAAACCCACGGATTGGATACGGAACAAGTCGCTCAGGATCTGGATTTTCTCGAACAGCCTGCGCCCATAGAGATGTATCGAAACCTTGAGTACGAAATAAAGGCATGAACAAAAAAATTCAACCCAATTTTCAAATCAGTACAGTTATACGACTTCTGCTTTACGTCGTGTACCCATAAATGGAGAAAACAAGAGAGAAAAAGAATTGCTTACATTAGACCTAACAATGGATGGATGCTTAGTCTTTAGCAAAAGAAGAGAAACACGATGCACTTGCGAAATTTCTTTCGGAATCTTTATGAGGTACAAATTTCACCATTATTCCTTGATAAAGTAATACACACATTAATTTTTTTATCCATTTCAAACAAATTCTATTAAATAAGATATATGCCAAATTTAATAACAAATTATATTCTGAACCTAAGTAATATGTAAGAAAGAATTTTCTAAAAATTTTTTGTAATGTGACCAACGAATAAATGCTGCTACCAAAGACTCTTAGAAAAAGAAATCAGCATCCATTAATCATATTTCCCACTACAATAAAATAACTCTTCACAAATTACAATAGGAGGAAAGCAGGGCAATAGGTGACACGGATACGCGTTGAAATTCTTGAAGAATGACATTTCATTGGTGAAACGAGAACATTTTGTGCTTCATCATGAAAGATGGAACTAGAAAAGAATATCGCGTTCACATCGATCTATCATATCATTTAACAGTTAATTTTAATATTACAAACTGTATAGAAACAAGCCTTATAAACAATTATAACTGCTTTTCATATCATAAAGTACTCCAAATGATTTACAAGATATTCAAAAAAGATGAAATAAACTAATTTTTCAGATTGCAAGTCTTAAATGAGATATGTAAACGTGGAGAATTGATTCAAAAAATGAGTGGTTCTTAATTGCCGCAAAACCTTAACTCTGCTACTTTCTTAGAGTGTAAATTTCGTAATTAATACACAAATCTTCACCGTTGCTTTATGAAGAACAATTAGACAGTGTACGTCCATCGATTATTTAATTCATGGGCATAGGGATCACTTGGGTGTGTGGGTGCGTAAACGATATTTCAATAATTATTTAATACTTCTGTCAGAAAAATTGCATACATTCAAGCAAATGCGCTGATTTTAAAATTTTACGATTTTGTGGAATTCATCAAAGTCGCGTTGATAGAATTATGAATATGAAACCACTGAAAGCAAACATACCAGTGGGAGGATCCTTGAGATACAACGCTTTTTGTTGTTTCTCCATTTGAACTCGAGAAATTATTCTTTCTTTGTCAACCTGAAATGAGTTAGAATCGGCTTAAAAAAATTACGTGGGAAACAGTCAAAATCACTTTAAGTTGGGTTTCCAATTGCTGCTTTTGCGGACCCTGATTAAGGTATTGCGACAGTTCTCTACTGGGTATTCGTCCACGAAACTTTTCGGTTACATAAATGCACAACTACAAATATTCAAGTAAGGGAATGTACGACACAACTGAAAAATAAACATAATGAAGAGCAGCAGACCTCGGTGCAATTATCCGGCAAAGCTCTCACGCTTTCAATATGTGCGTGTATACTAGGTTTACTTCCAAGAATTACAAAAAGCGCGTCAACAACTCTTTGTTTTTGCTCGCTAGTGTGACACCTGAAGAAATGTGGGATAATCAGTAGCGATTGCAAATTTCAGAAACACTTACTCAGAAAAAGGAGCTTTAATAATGAGAGCGACAATCCCATCCGAGTCGGTGTACTCAGACGTTCTATTATATCCTATAGCCTTAAGGAAAAACCATTGTGTAAGTTTTAAACTATATCACAGGTATTCACATCAAAATCACTAAAATTAGATTCGTGTTTTCAAACTTCTACGGTCCCTCCTCAAATCAGTGCCACACCTTTATACGATGAAACGGTCCATCTTGATGATACTGTACTGGCTGCTGACCATCCTTATAATAACCACAGCCAACTCCCGCAGCCGCAGCTAACTGATTTAATTTTGCAATCATCTCATCACGTTCATCTCCAAATAACTCGACTTTTGTTAAAGAACGAACTAGTGCATCCGAGTCCTAAATTTTGGTAGAGTGGTACATGATTGTAGCAAAATATTTGAAGTTCCAAGTGCACAAATGCATTACTTCACCTGCAAAATCCCTTGGAAAGTCTGCTTTGTTTCTACCGCCGGTTGCGTTGAGCCTACAGATCCAAACAACCCTCCTGTCACAGGTTTTGAACCGAATAGACCAGTTCCTCCACTACTACCGAAACCCGAGGTCGCTGTAATAGTTCTTTACGCAAATTTTGATAATATAACGTTTGAGACCTTGCTAAAAGGACAAAATATTCATAAAAAATTTAACACAGTTAGCCAAAAAATTACTAGCACACTCATACGTTTTGAAAACAAGCCACCAGTTGTCGTGGAACCAAAAAGATTTCCTGCAGAGGTCGTTGTTGTTGTCTTTGCGCCAAAAAGACTACCAGATGTTGTCACTCCCGTCCCAAAAAGTGATGATGTCGTTCCTGATTGCGGCACGCTACCAAATAACGGTTTCGAAGAACTACAATTTTCATATTGATAGTATGAAGATACAATTGTGTTTGATCTTCATTTAAAACATTAAAATATCACCTAGTTGTCGTAGATGTGCCGAAAAGTGAAGGCCCCGATGTTGTTGTAGTACTTGAAACAAAACTGATTCCAGACGAAGTACTGGCTGCTGTTGTCGATCCAAACAAAGGTTTATTTCCAAATAAACTCATATCTTAAACAATACAAAATGATAAGCAGCAAGAAAAACAAAGAATTGAATTACACAAATTATTAAAAGCAGGTTCTCTCAAGATTATTCATTGAAATTTCAGATTTGAAAATAACAAGAAATTTCTCGACGGAAACAAAATAGGTTTCTCAAAATTAGTAACGTCTACAACCGCCAATCGCCGTCATTTTACGACAGTTCTCCGCAATCGTCATAAATATACATATTTGACGACAATATTTTAAATGGGTTAAGCAGCGAAATCCCTAGCTATTTGGTGGATAGCTTGTGTAGAAAGTGTTGAAATGTCCAGTCAAACATGTCCAAGGTATTGTTGATCCAAATACTAATTTAAAGACCCGACAAGGTAGATCATGCAGCTTTCAGATTTATAATATTGCTAAAAGTATCAAAGAACCTAGAGGGATTGATGATTCAATAATTTTGAAAGACGAAATAATCTAGTACCTTGCATACCATGCTATAAAATCTCCATGTAGACGAATCAATTAACCAAAAGTGCCTTTTAATCTATCAGCTTATTAGAACAGCTTGAACGCTAAATATACCGAGTTGTCTTCTTTTTTCCCTTTCTTAGCAATAATATGTGGCTGGTATACGTGGCTAATAATGGCTAACGCTTCGACTATAGGGCCTTTCTTAGGACCTAAGCAATTCTAAGTTGATTTCCATTATCTCAGGTGTTTGTTATTTCTGATAAAGAAACTTCTCAAATCAGTGCTTAAATCTCTCAATTAGTTTTTTAAATTAAAAAAGAAACGCCGTTTTTGTGGACTTTTCGAGCGGAGTTGGGGTTAATTGATCGATGTGCTGTTATCATTAATTAATATCAATGTTTCTATGTCTTTAGATTAAAATACCAATTAAATACACAGGACTAATTCACGAGTTATTGCACAGTTATCCATTTTTTCCATTTGAATGCTTTGGCAGTGATCCAAAAAGCTGCCAAGAATTTCCTAGTTGATGTCGTACTTTCTTGAACAGAAATTGTCAATTGTACCTCGGACTCAACTCGATTATGCCTTGTCTATGCTTTTCGTATTTATATATTCCTGTCCTCAAGCTTTGAACGATATCACGTACACTGCACCAGAAATCACATAGTCATCGTCTTTCCCACCG
This sequence comes from Dictyocaulus viviparus, assembly GCA_000816705.1. NCBI lineage: Eukaryota > Metazoa > Nematoda > Chromadorea > Rhabditida > Metastrongylidae > Dictyocaulus > Dictyocaulus viviparus. The sequence continues at coordinate 149,286 of KN716376.1, forward strand.
GGCACCAGGACATATGATACACTACCTTGTCATAAAGATACTTTCACAATAAAGTAAGATAAATTTGAGCGTTGATTAATCTTTGTCCAAGGGATACACATACGCTGCTTACATAGGAGAATGACGAGGATAAGTGAACTTTACAGGAGTACAGTTGATTTGCATATTTGAATAAAATCAGCCGTGGTTTTGATAATTGCAGACGACCTTTCTAATCATTAGTACCATGTTTGTTATTTTGACATAATTATCGTGTATTTCGCTTCCAGCAACAATCTGAGGTAGAAGACTAACTGCACAACAATCCGAACACAAGTTTCCAGGATCGGCTATCCTTTAACCTCGGCATTTGTAAATTGAATATCTTGATTGTGACTTTGTTTAGCAATACTCGAGGTTGGTAAACAGTGTTTTATTGAAAAGACAATACAACACAGAGACAGGCTAACGTTTCGCCAGAATCGCCTTCATCAGAGCCTAAAAAAGTCTATGTCAATTGTGTGGTCTATTCAATCAAACACTATCGCTGATCTTGCGAAAGAAAAAATTTAACCTAAAGTTTTAACACCTAGTCAAAAAGCACCAGAACACCTAGATGGAAAAGCAAAACTTAGGACAAACACCCCACTAGGTGCACATAGGGTTGAGAAGCATAACGGGGCCGTTTTTTAACTTACTTTTTTAAACCTTACGCCAGAAACAAGAACAAA
>KN716376.1:157574-180572 GCA_000816705.1 Dictyocaulus viviparus
ACGCTGAACTCGGATGCGTAAGCGTACTCCGCATTAGGGATTGATCAACGTCAATCAACTTATTATATACAAATCTGTGTGAAAAAAGTAGTTAAGAAAGCTTTAATTCTATATTATTTAAATGTGCTATATTTAAGCTTGGAAAAAAATGAGAAGACAAAATGTTATTTTGTAGAAAATAATGTAAACACATACCAGTTGTTTTGTTCATAGAGTAGGAATATATTTGATATCGGGACTATAGGAAATATAACAGAGTTGAATATTGATTGAAAATATACTCAAATTATAGGACATCTGCGTGAGATATGCATCATCGACGAAGAGGTTATGCGAGTATCTACATATCCATCGAATGAGAAGTGAATGAAACGAGACGAGCTTGGAGGAAGTTTAGCAAACTGAATGACGTAAGGTTACAACAACTGAATAACTGAAAGGACGTATCTGTAAGATAGCTATTAAGCAAATGCTAGTGATTAACATACTTAGTATTAGATAAGACAGGTGATAAATAGATAGGAATCGGAGAAATGGATAGAAACCTTTGTGTGTCCGCATCTAAAAATTTGCCTCAGAAATTCCTTTTCCTTTTGAAAAATCGAAAATATTTCAGTGATAAGCGTTGATGGTATGATAGAAGCAATCATTATAGAATGCATGACAAGCAATCTTATTCTTATAACTGCATAATATACCTCAATGGTACAGAAGGTGATGTAGCAGTGGCTCAGGCACCGTTTACCTGATCCATCGAAAACCGTGAGGAGAAAAATATATTGGCGAAACGGGTAGGCCTCGTTCTGTCCGCATAAAAGAACACCTAGTAGGGGAGCTGAAATCAATGTCGAATACTCAGCTAGGTGTACATAGATCACAGACACAGAGCGGGGAGGAGGTGCGAAAATTTGTGGAGGCATTTCAGATAAATTTCATGACATAATTGTCAATCGAAGAGAAGAATGCCTCGAGATCACACATAACATAATAAAGTATATGAGAGCATTGTTTGATAAGTGAGGTGCATTTGTCTGTTTATGTGACTCCCACGTGATTATTTTTCTACTTAAATACAAAGTAGAATATTCAAATAAAGCGGGTAGTATGGCTTAAGTTAATTATCTTATGGTATAATAACTAGATCTGTAAAATGAAGGTATTTGGCTGACGGATTTGTGGATAACCTTACCTTTCAGGCTCTGAGGAAGGCGAAACCACCTAGGCGTTAGCCGTTTCAATACAGTGCTTTCAAAAACCTCATGTTTGCTTAAAAAAAAGGAATAATGATCTACTGCTCATCTTTTGCAGATATTACTGATACCAATGCGTCTATCATTAAATCATTACAGGATTGTTGGACCGTGGAGCAGTCGCGAACCTCTGATTATTTGAGCCCGCGTATCACTATAGCACTTATATCACTGCGCTACGCGGTCACATTCTATAATAACGAGGTGAAATCATTGAGAACAATAGCTGAAAAACATCCTCGATGAAGCCAGAAAGAAGTAAAATACACATAATTTTACGACCGCTGGTCACTACAGAAATTTCTTCCTAATTTCTGTAGTCAAACAAATTTATACATAGCTTCTAATGGCATAGCAAAAGTATATTACCACTATCCTCACAAAAACCCTCGAACTCAGTTTTTCTTTCATTATCAACTTCATGTTTTCTGAGACTCTAGTTTTTCATTCGATCATCGTTAGATCCTCGAACACGAGTCAAGGGATGCGATCATGATGCCACTTAGCGCAATACGCGACAACACGCACTGCACTATTGTTGCATCGTAGGGATTCCCTCGAAAAATTTGTCCTATCTGTGACATTGTACTGGTTTATCCTATCTATATGTACTGTACTGTAAAAATTTTCTTTATTAAAATCTATACAACTATAGAAGTTGAACGGTTTCACCATAAATTTGAAAGATAATGTTAAAGCCGTTATCTTATTCCTGAGTAAATAATGGTATACCTCACAGATGGCTAATTCTACTTTCTTGTTTTTCACTCTACCACATAATCAATAACAAGTCAAGTATGACTCAACGTCAGTGGATTTCCTCTTTTGATTATGCATTTCTTAAAATTTGCATATTACAGTCGTAATCATGATGGTTTTTGTATTTCATCTCTTTTATAGATAGCTTTAAATGAAATATAAAAATTGAAAGAAACAAGAACTCCGAAAATTTTATAACATTGTCACAGCTTAACTCATTAAAGATTGATCTGTGTTATGCCAACTTCTTATGACTATTCTATAGGTAGATTAATGAGTCACCGATTAGCTTCCTCAAACTTTTTATACTGATTAGTTTAGCTTATTCATGTATTCTTTGAAAGCTATTCATGCTCTATACTAATCCCACTTACTACTTCGATCTTCTGAATTGTTCTATTCTAGTGGATTATTGCACGTCGTTAAAAATTCCTCCATGTTTCACAATTAGTGCTACATGAAAATTCTTTCGGGAAGCTTTTTATTTCCTAAAAGCTTTATTTAAAATCAGCTGATAGAATGCTGAGTGCATTCTTTATGATTCGGATTGTGATATAGCAGGAATCTTATTGAGCTTTATGGATTCGGTTACTGTGAATAAATTAACGACTTAATGTTAAATGATTTTGTGAAAATCAAATCATAGACAGTGCTGTTGGTGTTTCAATTGTTTGTCAAATCCTAATCGTTCGTACGTCACTGTCGAGTTCCAATTGAAGATAAAAACTCTCATCTTCTACAAAATTGATCGTTCTACGAATCAATCGATATGAGATTGAAAAAGCTGACAAAAGAAAAATGCGTGTCAATGCGCCTCACGGAGTCTGATCTGGTCCATTATGACCGGCGTTCTTCATTCTCGACGTCGTTTCCAACAAAAAAAAAACATTCATAGAGACAATGACGTCATATAAACGAAATAAAACCTAGCAAGATATTATTCGTGCAAAATTATCAGTTCATTTTCGTTACAGTAATAGTTACAACATGAAAAAAAAAAGCCTCATTGCAGTTGACGTTTGTATGATGAACGTTCGCATCGGATCGTATCGTGTATCAATTGAGGATAGAAAAACACCTCATCATCTACCGAATTGATCGTTCTACGAATCTTCAAGAGTTTTATAAGAAGAATTTCCGGAAAAAATGAGCTTAAAATCACTTTTTTAAGCTACGTGATGAATATCATCACCTAATTATAACTCATATGAAATATCACTGGTATCATTTTATTTTAGAAGACACTCTTTTGAAGTGAATTGAACGATTCTGAAAAAAAGATCACTATCTGATTTAAAATACTTTATATCTGAATTCTATTATTAGTTCAATTATACGATCATGATAGGAACTCAGCTTATCGTGTTCATTTCAGAGTTGTTACGTGTTATCACAATGGTACAGAAATCCTTAAGGTTCTGTCTTGATGAAATCAACTGTAAGTGGTCAGCTTCAGTTGCTCAATATCCTGTCAAAGATCATTCAGAAATTTCATTAGAATGATTTTTGAATTCAATTGATGGAATGATATTATAAAATCCTGAATCTTCCTTAATCACTTAACGGCAGCAATGTTGTACAGTTTATGAATATAATCGAATAGATTTGAAGTGGTGTATTTAAATATTTGACGGTAGATGTCTCACTGGTGGAGGTGCCACAATGATATGGAGGCACGACTCAGGTTCGCGGCCGCTCCAGACCCATCGAGCCCTCCATCCCTCTGGGAACGGTGAATTGGTACCAGATAAATTTGAAAGCGATAAATACCACTACCATGGTAAAGCGTGGTCAACTCGAGTTACTATGTAGGACAGGTGTAGCAAATATTTGCTACTTCCCTCTCATCAAGCTCTTTCACACTTCTTTTCATACGACTCTATCATTATCATAATTCATCATTGTGTTCCTTTTCTACCTCTTATAAAGGTTGTATAATCAATGTCTTGGGTACAATCACCCATGTTTGGAATACATTTTTCGACAACCAAAGCTGAGCCAACATACTGAGCTCCTATTCAATCACTTACATCTTGAGCACAAATGCATGGGCACGTACAGCAACAAGGATTGATCGACACTGAAGCTGGATTTAATTCATCTTATATTAAAATACTCAATAAAACCAACATGTTGTTGTGTCTGCTTCATGATGATTCAAGGAGAGCTGCTCAATAAAGCTTATTCTGAACTGAACTGGATGTTTGCTGTCCAATCAGAAATCGCATGTCTTCTGTTTTCCGGATGACATGAATAAATTTTGTAATGACAGCTTCAGTGTGCTAAAATTCCTATAGCAGTTTCATGTCTTTTATCAGTAAAAAGAAATTGTAAAACACGTTCAGTGTAGATCAAAATACCGTAGGAAAGTTAGAATTGAATTATAATTTCACGTTTATCATTAGTATTGATGAAGCAGCAAAATATCTTATGAGGTCAGTCACCTCTCATTTATTCAAATAAGCTTCAATCTCTCTCTCAATGATTAGAGATTAGAAATTCTAATTTTTTCCCATTACATTGCTGTGCTGAACGAATGTTCCAGTAGGACCACTACTATCATTCTATGACAATTACATGAATACAATTTTCAGTTCAGAATATAAATTGTTTCTCTCTCTAGAAAAAGATAAAACGTCATTTTTTCTTTTTTCTTTGGCCTCTCTTTCTTTTCTTCTCTTTTTTCTTCTTTTTTTTTAAATCATTCTTTTTCATACCTCGTTAACTATGAACTTTGATTTTCAATTGACGTCGTATAGTCAGTACGTATATCTAACAAAGAAACGAGCTGAATATAGAAAGTCGTAATACAAATAATAAGCTTTAAGGCATTTCATGGAATATTTTTTAATTAACTTTTTTACTCTGAGCCTCATAAAGAGTTTTATGGTCTGCAACTAGATGAGGTATTAAATCATTTGTTATCAGCGATGATATTGTCCTCAAACAGAGTAATGTAGTGAGGAAAAACTAGGATTTCTAAATGAAATATCGCATTGTAAGCAACGATAAATTTTAATCTGTTTAGTATTCTGCTAATTGTTTTAGGAATTTTCTACTAAAATAATCCAATGACGTGAAATAGAATAAAATTTCTTTTCCTCCGAGTCACAGGTGAAGCGCTAGACTCACTCATTATCAGCATTGAAAAACAATTACTTTATGAACGACTACTATTATTGTTTGTTTATCGTTTGTTATTATTGTTTGTTTGCGGAATTATTTACCAATTAAGTACATTTTTGGAAAATCTTTATCTTAGTGATATTGTAGCGTTTTTTGTTTCTTTTCAAATCTATAAAAGTGAGAGAAAAAGTAAATCCTGTTATTCAACAAATGGATGAATCATTATTTTGAATGATGATTGTTGATTGCTGATTGTTGATTGTTGACTGTTGATTGTTTTCCTCACGAGGATCATTCACATGCATATCGATAATGTTATTTATTCAAATGAGTACGAAGATCTGTAATTTGATGAGCATAAGGAATTTTTCAAGTGTTTCATTTTGTTAGTTGAGTTAATTTTTATACGAGGACGATTTTTCCTCAACAGTGAAGGAATATGGAGTTCTATATGTTATATAATTGCCACTAGACGGTTTATCTCTCTGGCAAATCTAACCTTATTTATTTATTTTTTTTTTGGTCAATGTAGCGTAGAGAGATCAAAAATCATCGGTATACAGGACACACAAATGATTTGATACCTTAGAATTTTTTCTTGAAAAGCGTTTCAGTTTAGAGTGAAGCAAGATCATTCTTTTGAATCATTCGTTTATGAATTTTTCCTCAAAATTTTAGACTATATGAGTTAAAAGCTAGAATAGCTCTTTGTTATCAGTGAAAAGCTCTACAGTTAGGCGCTAATCAAAACGATTGATGAGGATGAACCACACTGTTGAAAATAGTAGGTAGTAAATTGGTAGTAGGTGCTGCATAATTGCAACGCTTTTCTGCCCTCAAGCAAACGATACCACTTTTGTGTAGTCCGTAGCAGTATCATATAGAAGAATATGCAGTACTGACATGTCAGAGAGTAATCAGTCATCTATGATCATTACAGAAGAGACTCACATTCAATTATCTTCTGATGAAATCGAAAACGATTCGGATTCTGTAGATTTGAGAATACACGTAAAGTTCCCTCTGTATTAACTCATTATGACATAATGTAACCTAGCTGTGACGTGTAGTACTTATAAAACTGTAATCAATTATCGATTCATGGTAGTACTCACATTAATTGAGTAGAATACAAGTACTCTAGTGAATAAGCATAATTCATTTCTTATGTAATTAGAATAAAAATACGTATTCTTATTATATTAACGATATCCACTTGCTTCAACTTTTGATTCAGGTACAGATTCTTGAGCCACAGTTGCCGATGGCTGTTCCTCAGGTACATTGTACCCGATTCCCGTTTCTTCTTTACCATGAACTGGTGCAGGAGTGATAAGTTCGTCCGCATACTCATTCATGTTACGTTTTGAAACTGAAATTTAAACTCAATGAGTTATAAAGAGAGCTTAGATTGCGTTTAAAGTCTTCTAAATTTAAATTAATATATATTTAATTTAATATATATATATATATATCAATTTAGTAATTACCGTATTCTAATTAATGAGACCTAGTAATCAATTAACTCAACAACATATCATCTTGTTTTTGGAATCTAATTTTTCATTCCAAAAGTTCCAATGTTTTTCATTACTATCAAAAATCGATTGTAACTCATTTGAGTTCATATCACTCAATTAATCGTTTGTTGCCAAATAATCAACTTATTGATTGTTATAGATGTGAATAGTTTATTAGTTTAAAACTTTCGAGAAAAAAAATTGTTCTATAAAATACAAACTGGTCTGATTAACTCATTTTGAAATCGTTACAATTGTAATGTAGGTTATATTTATAAATTGATGATATGTGAACGTTTATAATGATAAGAGGAGAATGATAAGAGTGAGAAAAATTTCGAAACTCCGCTTTCTATTGTTTCGTATTTGAACTCATTGTGTTGGGTGTTCTGTTCTTGAACTCTTTAACATATCATTTCAACATTTAGCCACTTCTAGCTAGATTCCGACGTTAAATTATTGATCTATATTGATTACTGTTGTTATTGATTATTGATTAGAGTGTTTCAGAGTGTTCATTGATAGAATTATGTCATAATATTGATAAGGATTTAAAGTGAAAGATCAACTGATAAACGTACATGTGATAACACGTGTTTGAAATGCTTGAATGAATAATAGAATGAGGAATAGTTGAGTTAACATCGTATAGAAATGAACGATAATTCTGATACGTTAATGAACAGGTCACAGTAGAAATGAACGATTAATGATCAGTCAGTACATACTGAGAAAAAAAAAACGAACTGTACGATAGATTTTTTCTGTCTTTGAAATCAATCAATTTTATTGTTCATTGTTACTGGAACAGAATCATATCAATTCAATTCAAGAATCACTAGAAATTTCATACGTCTCCTCTCTATGTAATCGATAAAGTACTTTTTCAGTACCTCATATACTAGGACAACGAAAACTGAACAAACGCGAACGAATAGAATCAAAGCGACTTCGGATATCGATCGCCTTTATCAGCTGATATCGATACATCAATGATCATCGCTTGTTTTCAAGAGAGGAAACATTTTGAATGAAGAAGAAAAAACAACGAATTTTTCTTATCTGATTCATTACATTTATTAATACAGTAATACTTTCACTACTTCATTTTAGTTCAATCGATTTTTCTTTTTCATTAATCTATTCGGATAGATAAGATAAGATAAGATAAGATAAAACTTGATTGATTCTAATCGTATTGCGCTCTCAATAACGTTAACAGCAGCAGCAGCAGCATCAGCAACAACAACAACGACAACAACAACAGCAACAACACAATCAGATCGACTTCACGAATAACCTGTTCTTATCACTAACAGAGAGGATAGAATAGTGATAAGTGATAGTTTTATGTTTTTATTTATCACTTACAAAAGTATTATTTACCGTGTGATCTACGGATACATCGTAAAATCAAAATAACAATAAGATTTTTCTGTTTACAAGCATGAAAACGTTAAAATCTTCCTTTAGTGTAATTTGAATATCAATTAGAAAAACGTTTGATGAATAATTTATTGGTTCTGACAAAACATTTTGAAGACGTAATGATAAAATTATCGATAATATTGATATCATATCTCGGTTGGTAAGAAATTCATAACAATCGTTCAGATAAGAAGTCTCGAGAAATTGAGGATACGATATGAATGAGGACACAACATTTCTAGGCGATCGTTTCGTTGAGCAGTTAGTGTTCAGAAGCTCGACCTCATTGGTATCAACTTACGTTGGTAATTAACACTTCCTCATCACTCGACGATCAGATAATAATCACTCATTCAAAAATTGAATGTAGAATTTTCTTGAACGAACATTCTACATATTCAACGAACAAATCTTAACCCACACTAAATCGTTAGTGACTATAGAAGTTTTCTTAAAATTTCCTCATTCTACAGTTGATCTACTAATTCTTGCAATTATATTAGAACTGCCGTAAAGGTCATATGGTGAGGTTATGCTTTTCAGCAATTCAACTTTAAAGTACTGCAATTTTTAGGTATTTATTCAAATCAGAACATTTTTGAGATAGTGGTTTGGAGGCCAACATTACGCTCTTCCTCAGTTAGGTTTTAGCTTTTTCCTCATCATTCTCAACACCAGACTGTGCACTTTTTCATTATTCAAATCAATTATATAGACTATCGTAATTTAGTGAATGAAATTCAAACCTCACAATGCCTCAATTTCTAATGAAATTATATTAGATGCTAATGAAAATAATAAGACTATATGAAGTATGAAAAATTCGAATAGAAAACATGACCAACAAAAATCTTATTGATTAATCTTCAAATTATTCGATCCTCACTATAGAAACTGAACTCATCGGAATCAAGCTGGTTATTCACTAAATAGCCTAAAACTTGTCGTAAAATGAGGAAAATTTTTTTGAGTTTCAATGAAACTTTTATTTATTCACATACTATGGATTTTATAATGATAACTTATATCTTTACAATATATGCGCAGCTGTAAACACTAGCAAACAAATTAAAAGACACTTAGTTGGGAAGCTTATTTTTTCATCCGTAATGATGTTGAGTTAATCATAAGACTTGGAACATTAGGCGGGACTCGAACCCGCATCCACAGTTGTTCGTTCTGTTATGCATACCGATGAAGCTCAGTTTTTTCATTGGGTCAGTTGTATTTTGAACTTAGATGACCTTTGCAATATAGAATTGTTTAACACATATAATATTCAACTATTTTAAATCTATTCAGTTACTTTTCGAGTTTATCATCAAGTCTTCGAATTAGCTGCAAGTCTTCGGTTTGTCCTCCTCTCAAAACATATTTGATCCTAAATTTATAAAATCGTTTTGATGGTTCCTGAAATTTACTTAGAGTTTCGGTTTCAAATTAGAAGAGGATTAGTTCATATAAGAATACATTTGTATAATTGACCATTGTTATCCTGCATGGACATTCTACAGAAAGAAGTGGTAATGTAGTTTCAAGGTGTCCAGCTACAACGTAAATCTGATAATTCTAATCAAAAAGTACTATCCATGTTTTGTTCTACGTTTACGTACGTGTCAGGACTAAACAGTAATGATAAATTCTTCCTAGAGATGGATTCAACAGAGTGATCAACAACATCGTTCTAAGCTGGTACATTCCAGAATTGAATAGTTCGATATGATTCAACGTTGTATACAAATTTGTACTGCTCTAACAAGCCTATGTTTAGGCTTATAGTAACGAAAACAAGAAGAAAGAAATGAAACAATGAGAACATTACCTTCTAGACATTATTGATTACAACAAATGGAAATCGTTAATCGTTATGAAATTTCTTAATGATTGTTATTGATTGCTGGTTTAAGTATAATAGGAATGTTCAAGCAGGTTTATAACGATTCTTGTAGAACTTCTGCTGCGTTGTTGCTTCATCTGATTACATAGGGAGTTCAATGGAGACGAGTTTATAAGAGAAGCTTAAGTAAACAATAGATATGTCTCATCTATATCATCTATTGACTTTATTAATGAGTATTTCTTAACGTTAACATTATTCAGTCGCAGTTTTACGTACACTGTTAGATGGATTCGTTCAATCAATCAATCATCGTTCGGACGGAGTTTCTAGATCATACTGCGCCTCATTACAGAATGATAGATAGTTGTCGTAGTAAACCAGTAATGAGGCGTAGTATGCATCTAAGCCTGTATAATAGATCCGCAAGAAATCAACACACATAATCATACCGTATAAAAGCTTAATTCATTAACACCGCCCACGTATTATTACCTAGTAGTTGTAAGAACGCTATGCGTTGTTTTTATTTATTACTGCTACTCACCTTATCCATATTATCTATTACAGAAGGAAAGAATGGTAAGATAATTAATTATCATAATATTTTCGATCAATATCGATTTCACTTACAACATATAAAATATCTAATGTTTATTTATTTATATTAAGTTGTTATTTATTTTTTTTCAAACTAAATAAACAATAGCTTTTATCTATAACACTTAATGAAGCAAACAAAAAAAAGTAGTCAGTTTGATAAAAATAATAATATTATATTTTACCATCAGAATATTTTGTCTATTTAATATTTGGATAGAATGGATGCTTTGAAAATCTCATTATACAGTTTTTAAGCAATTTTTCAAGCCGTAAAGCATGGAGAAAAGCTCATTATCGATTATTCATCTTCTGTTTACGCATCACTTATTAACTCAAGAGGATAAAAACCCTTGGATTTTTATTTTTAAAAATTTGTAACGAAAAAAAGCCTTTACAAAATGTAGCTAATTAACTTTCTACAATGATTGAACATTGAACGCTTAAAATTCTTAGCTTTAGTGTACAAACGTCAAGCTACATCAGTCACCTCATCTGGGAATGCCGTTGTTGCAAATAATGGAACTACGACAATCGCTCAGAATACCACTGTCGCATCTGTAGTCACAACAACTGCTACATTGAATGTATCTTCTGAGCCGACTACAACAAATGATACGAGTGCCACAGAGATAGCGGTTATAGTATCTAGCGAAACACCTGTACAGACTACAACTGATGGAACAGATGCAACAGTGGTAGCTGTTGTAGTATCTACGGTAACCTCTGAACAGAGTACTACTGATGAAGCAGAATCAACCAATGCTTCGCAAGAAACTACCACCAGGTCATATGTTGACGAACCAATAACACTCAAACCTAATTATGTTGACGAACCACATGTTCCAAATAAAGGAAAATCTAGCAGCGCCTACAATGGCAATGAACAAAAGGGAGACCAAGTTTCGCAAAGTGGACAATACGGCAATATCAAGGTGGTGCCTTCTGGATACAGGAGTAAACGAGCTAGCGAATACGTAGATGAAAACATTACCCCTTTACATGGAGGTGAAGGCGATTCATATCAGCCTATAGGAGAAGAAAATCCAGCACCAATTGAACAAGGATATCCGGATAATGAGGCGCCACCTGTAGAGTCAAATGGCTATGGCGATTATGATGATAATAGTGGCCAAACCACAAGAGCCGTTAGAAGGACAACGAGTATCATTCGACGAACAACGACACCTGTGAGAAGAACCACGACACCTGTGATAAGAACCGCGACACCTGTGATAAGAACAACTAGACGTATTCCAAGCACAACGAGACGACCCCAGGTCACAAGAACGATACCTCAGAGAACTACCTCAAGACCCTATGTTACTAGGCCAACAACACGAAATAGTAACTATGCCGATGAGCCCTATGTTCCAGAACAAGGAAATTCTGAAGGCAGCTATACTGGTGGTGAAGAAGAAGGTCAAGAGGTCTCACAAGGAGAGAATTACGGTAATCCTAATGTGGAGCCTTCTGGATACAGAAGAAAACGAGCTAGCGAGTACGTAGACGAAAACATTACTCCTTCACATGGAGGTGAAGGCGATTCATATCAGCCTGTAGGAGAAGAAAATCCGACACCAATCGACCAAACGTATGCTGATAATCAGGCTCCACCTTTAGAGCCAGCTGGCTACTGAGTTCATGTATAATTTAGTAATTTATTTGAAATAAAAATTTAATCTATGAAATTCAACAAAACAAAAATTCGTATAGAGATTTATCAATAGCATGAAACCTTTACATCATGGTTTTACACCAGTGAAGCTTATTTCATTATTCAAATTGAATAAATGACAAGAAGTCGAACATCCAAAAACGTGAAACCAATGATAAGTAAGGTTTAAAAAAAATTATTGATTGCCAAATGACAACACATGAATGCTTTTAAACGTTAACATTCTTAAATACATTATATGGAATTTTCCTCACTGAAATTTTGGCAAAAGCAACTAAAGGCTGGCTATGCCGATCAATTAGACTCGTTTAACTCACAATGTCCGACTGAATGCTTAATGAAGTATTGGTTGGGATTGCGATGCATTGAGGTAAACTGAACGCACGCTACATCTATTGATACCTTGTCAAATTAACCTATCTTTTTATCATAGTACATTGTTGAAGAGCGGTTTCTTGAAAATATGCATCCTAGCTACAAGCTATATCGGCTGTCAACACCGATTTTGCTCTGTACAATAATTTCAAATGAGTTGACTACCCCTAATTAGTGTGATTTTCCTTATTAGATTTTTTTGCTATCAATTTATCGATACCGGACGGATGAATGGCTCCGTAGGTGAAGAAGTGTCACGTCCAGGAATTCCTGTTGTGTATCAATCCGGCATCCCTTTCCACTGTGTACTAGCGTCAATTGAAGCAATTGTAGTCATTGTTTTTCATCGTTGTTAGCATTGTCAGTCATTTATAGGCACATATATATTCCATATATTCTATAATAATACAAGATAAGCTCTGGCTTAGATCAATCCCTTGTGGTGGGATGAGCCTACGCATTCGCTTTCAACGTGATGTCGTGGAGGTGGTTGGATCCGAGTATGGTCTATACAGTGACCTAAGTTAACCTCTCTTCACCAAGTCAGTGCTAGTTATCTCACCCAAAGTTTTCTGGTACCAATTTAGCGATCCCAGGAATGGTGAGCTTAGTAGAGTAAACTGATTCGGGCCTGAGTGTTACTGTGGTACCTCCATCACTGCGCCACTGTGCACCCTCATTCCATAATACCATGGTGAAAATAAAAACGACTTCTAACGTATGAAGGCTAACAAACACCATTTAATTATGCACAGTTTACCTGACATATTTCAATGCTACGTTTCATTTTTATTAGAGATATATAGCAATTATTTTGTGTCAAAATAAAAACCTGCCTGGTAACAATATCAGATTAGTCATGATGAATCATTCATTTCGTGAGGGATTCTACTTTCATCCATACAAATTCCTTTCAAGAATTCAATCACTATGAATTTGTATAGAAATAGGAAAGAATATAAACAACATGAATTTCAAAAACATTGAGTGGCTACGTAACAAGGATCTTGATAGTGCAATTGGTATCGCTACAGGCCACAAATCTGCAATAGGTGAGAATGAGTCAACACCCTGAGACTCTGAGTTTCATTGCTAGTTCAAAATCGTCTGATATCAATATTACATCGTCAAAATCCATTCAAATTCACAGTGAATGAAAACAAATCAAATTCTCATAGTCAATCATCACTGCTTCGCTATCACATCTGATAAGGCGAGCTTATAGAACGATTTTGTTATAGTTGATATTTGATGGCTGACCTGAAAAATATGAATTAGCCCTCTCTCAATCAATGAATTTCTTCACAGAGAATCGGAAAGATTCAGTTGTATGGTATCAATGATAATTGTAATAGGACAAATACAAACCTGAACTTATTTCAATAAACTCTTGCATAATGTGAGGGAATGTCTGTTTTTTTTTTTTAATTTTCGTTTCCCATTCCCACACAACAATATAAGATTCACGTTCATCCAGTAGGACTATCCTACACATGTTATAGAATGTTGATCGAAGTCCTACAAGTCCTCTTGGGAAAGGTTTTGCGTAAGATATGATTTAGTCAATAGCTGTTGTTCTACAATGAATAAGGAAGTCGCAATGAGGAGTGGAGGGATCGTTTTGACAGAAAATTCTTACCAACTATTTCCTCTGCAAATGACATCTTATTCTCTAGTGACACTGAAGAAGCAGAGGTTGTATTGAAGAAGACAATGGGAGTTAAAGAAAAGTATAGGAGTATTTTTGAACGGGAATCAAATTTAGTTTATGCGACACCGGTGGGGAGGAGCAACAGATTAAAATTGGATACGCTAAATAGGCTTTTCCTATACAGTGATGTCATTCATAATTTAGATTTTAATTTTTGTATAATTTTGTTCGGATTTTGTCGTATTCTTCAAAAATAAGATGTCATATGCAAAACGAAAGTTCATTCGGAGTTTTCTTTTCTAATACGAATGCTTTTTCAAATACGATTTGAGGAATTTATTCTCCATGGTTTATATAAGTACAAAATATTGAGTACGCTGAAGAAAATGAGTGTGTAAACCTCAAACTCCGGTTATTAAACCTTTATCATGATATTAAATCATAAACAATATCCTACAATACGCTTCACCACCTGTAAATGGTTTATGTTGTGACTGTAGAGAATACTCGGTCGAGTACTTTATCACCCAAATTACATGCAAGGGAAATTGATTCTGTACATCGTATGGATGTCTGGTCGCTGAGTCATTGAGCCTCTGGTGCCAACACAAGAAAGGGTCACAAGTATTTCAACATCTAGGCTCGCCCATTCCTGCATCCCCTATATAAGCATCCGCAGCAACTAGCCTCTCCTTACTCATCACCCTACTACTCATCCTCTCCTTACTCATCTCCTCTAACGCAATCCCCTTTCGTCCTTACTATTGAAGTGACTGTCGCAATGTCATTACATTGCAACTCTCATACAATTTCTATCATTCATAACGTATTCCCTCTGGTCTTAGTATATCATTCTCACCTTTTGTATTTGATAATTAATTATTATCTGATTGTATAATCACATCCTTATTAGTCCTATTGTGTATGTTCTTGATTTATCGTTATTGTAGTCGTTATTAGTTATTATTGTAGTATTGTTATGATTTATATAAAGGTTTAATTACCCAAGTTTGAGGTGCAACAACCCAACTTTGGTGCAAAACCTAACAACTATCGATCTACGAACCCGACTGAACACTCACCACAGTGACCGTACTACTCGTAGGTCTTCCTAAAATGTAATATCGATGGGTATAAGTCCTTGACCTATTGCGAGAGCAATATATATAGTACGCTTCTTTGCTGCTTTGCAGTCGAAACCCTACAGTTTACCCGAAGCACAAGTTTTAGTCTAACAAGATCACGCTCTATGTTTTCTGGACTCGCTGGGACATCTTGTATTGATAGCTGCTCTTTTGCTAGCAGACAATACATGACGATGATTACGAGAAACAGCTCTGAAAGCTAACTCAAGTAGTGTGCCAGAAGCGTCTCAGGAAACTAACTGTAGTCTTTCTCCAGGATAATGATGTCACATTAGTGATTCCACTCACTACACTCTGGGGAAAGTGACCTAGATTACGGTACTAAATCCTCCGCATGTCTTCAATACTGCTTCATCGGATCATTATCTATTTGTGCCCTTGAGCAGAACTTTCGGAAGGAAATATTCAAGGATCAAAATCAGCACAGAAGTGACGTCACTGATTTTTTTCATCGATTGTCTCATTAGTTTGTTGGAGAAAATGCACTTATTAAATCTAGAAAAGACGATCAACAGAAAAAAATTGAGTTATATAATCCTCAAAATATTCCGATCATCTTGTATATTTTCATGTAGAATTTTTCACCTCGTCATTTTCATTACTTCTACCGTATTTTGTGATGGTGTTACCATTACAGGACGAGTTATAATCATTTAATATCAATACCTCATGACGGAAAAACATATTATGTCTTCATAAACTATTCTTATGCAGAGAAAATAAAACCTTTCCTTACTATAGTTACGAAATCCTGGATGTACCTCCTAGAAATCACTGATAATGACAAAGAGGTACGATGTACTTTGAGCTTATTGTCAAGAGTGCCAGTTTGTCAGTTAGTTCAGGTTTGAGGTATAACATATAAAACTAGGAAGGGCAACTAATTTATTCAAAGAAGAGCACATGATGTGTCAGTTGAATGATCTGCCTTCACCCCACTGACTAAGACAGTTCTATCCTGCCTGTAGTTTTCTCGTTCTTTCAGAATCGAACAGAACTCAATTTTCCTTCTATTCCAGGACAGCAGTACAAATTAGCCCAGGCAGTACTTTTCACATCCCAACCATTCTTTGCTGAATTCTTATGCACGTTGGAATGTTTTTTTCGTCATCATGAGTTTTTATCTTCTGAAAGAAAGAAAAAAACGCGTTTGGTTTCACTGGACGTCATTCGACGTTTGAAAATATCTGAAAGAATACAATACAATTGTTATTCCGATAATCATTTCTGAACGTTCTTATGATTCAGAAGAAATAATTTCCTTCGTTCAAACAACGACATACTATTTTCATCAAATCCTATCATTCAATAAACGTTTAAGAATTTGTTTATTGATTCTACATCGGAGCAAACATTTAATCGATTTCAATTGCGTGAACGAAAAACATCAATTTTGCTTTGCTTTATGATAACCTCCTTCCGAAATTTTTGGATTTTCCTGAAAGTCGATAATACAGTACGCATTTATTTGACTTAAGAAATGATTTTGAGGTTAAGACAATAGAGCTCATTATGGCCTCCAATGGCTCTCACTACCTTGACTCCCAACCATCAGATACAGCATCGTTAGGCAGGACAATTACAGACAGCTTAACTAGGCTATCAAAAGGCAATGGCGACGACATATACATACAGTGAACGAGTACTTGTTTCGGAAACCTCTATTAAACACTTGATGTACGCTAAGAAAATCAGGTACGACGACGCTTCACTGGACATTAATATCCCTGCTGGAAGATTGTTTAGCTGTTTAGATCTGTCAGATCTGTTTATGTCGCTTTTAGATACAGATCATGAAGCTCAACGAGTCCATACAGCAAAAACAATCCGTTGGACTACTCTTTCATGCGGCAGGTAGGCACTCGCCAGCAGTTCTAGTGGTACTCGCTCGATTTTTTGATGACCGACGGACATCCAGGTAATCCATAAACATTTGAAACAGAAAGAAAAGAAGAAAAGCTTACTCTGCTTATTTTACAGCGACCTTTTTGTTTGTAATCAACAGAACAGTAGTGTGCTGACGGTTGACGATGTTTTTTACAAAAATTTTGCTTACACAAACATTGAATGTGTTGTTCAGTAAGTGGTAATTTTCGATAACAAAACTGAAATCAAAGGCTATTTTGTGTTGAGAACAGCTCATCAGTTGAACCCTACGTGTTGTTTACTTAGTCATTTCCATAAATAAGAGCTTAAACATTGAGGAAAAACATTTGGATGAAAATTTGGCGAGAACTATTGCATTAGAGCTCACAAATTAGCGCTCTTAGCGTTGATCAGCATAAAAGAATAAGATTTAGAAGAATGTATCAGGCATTTTAGTCGAGAACTTCTACAATGCATCAATTTTTTTCAATCAATATTATTATTATTATTATTATTATATAAGATAAGATAAGATAATTGTTAGCGTTGATCAATCTCTTGTGGTGGGATGCGCCCCCGCATTCATGTTCAACGTGATATCGTAGAGGTGGGTGAATGCGTGCCTGGGCTATACAATGACTTGAGTGGCCTCCTCTTCCCCAATTCTGTGCCATTTTTCTTCCCCACCCCCCTCCAGTACCAATTTCCCGCCCCCGGAGGGATGGCGGGCTTCGTAGGCCTGGGGGGCGGCCGCGAACTGAATCGGCCGGCGTGTCACTGCGGCACCTCCGCCACTGAGCCACTGCGCCCCCTATGATTATTATTATTATTATTATGATCTGTTTTTCGATATGATAAACATCAGGGAAAATACATTGATTGTAATTTTATTAAGCGCTTAAGTTTGGTATATAGTGTTCTACTGAGGACACAAAGAAAAGCCGAGGTCAAACGATAGCAGACCTTGGAAGCTTTTGGATAAATATAATCCTAGAGAGTTATTCATTTATGTACTTTCAGCTGTATCTAGTATTTTCGTATTCATCCATTTCATTATTTCAAATACGTTTCATATCGTATTCTACATTTCATTTTGTTGCCTTGGGGTAATTTTATATTCAGTTGTAGGTATAATACTCAGGTAGCACCAAAGTACTGACAAAATCCTGTAAATATGTTTGTTCTTAAAGGTGTTAACAAAAAAAGCTAGTAGACAGATGATTATTAAGTACGGCACTCTTATTCTTACAACGATTAAAATTAATGATTCCATGAAAGAACTCTAAAATGAGTTATATAAACCTCAGATTATTTCGTATTCGTATCACCTTGCATATTTTCTTCTCGGATTCTTTACGTTTTGCTTTCATTTTCATTAATTCATCCATATTTGCTGGAGGCATTACCATTATAGAGCGAGTGATCATCATTTCTTCAACTGATTCTGGTGGATCGAAAAACACCTGTACGATAACAATGCGACGACACCAAAATTACGTTTGAAAGTCGATTTTTCTAGAAAGAATTTTCTTATGCTCACAAAGAAATGTTCTCGGAAAACGTTGGATTTTTTTCCATTTGCTGATCTATAAATTACATACTTCACCGCCTCTGCGTGGTTAAGACGTGCTCTTGGGATTACCATTTCAATGCGAAAAGCTGGCTAAAAGTAATCCTACTATGCCTAAATGGAATTATTTTCATACTGTGACGCGAGTCGAACTAGTGCCTCATTGCATGTGAGGTTGAGGTTGCTGCTTAAGTTTCGCTTGATACCTTGAATACGACACATGGACTCGTTATAGGCAGCCTTTGTTACTAATTGACTCCAGATCTCTCTAAGAAGAACATTGAAATCCGTTACTGGGTTCTCCTTATTGAGATTTATATGTGTGATTAACAATTCAACATCAGCTTTCGTATATCAGCTTATATGTCCTGCAGATTATGCTATATAAAGATTCGGAAGCAAATGTGTATGAAATGAACCAACAAAATTACCTTCAGTTGTTTTTCTGTGAGACTTTTATCCTCAATGTTTGCACTTTTCCGTTTCGGAATAGAAGTAGAAGAAGAACTTTCTACCGGCGATCTGAAAATATCAAAGAAATTAATTCGTCAACAAAATAATTGCAGCTAATTGAAGATGAAAAAAAAAACTGATGAATACTTAATCGCTCAAAGAAGCCGGAGAATCGCCGTTAGAGGATGAATCCGACAAAATTTGCTTTTTTGATCGGCTCTTCATAATGCGCTGAAATATTTATTATTTTCTGCAGACAAATCACCCATAGCTGTGTTTATGAATGCGAAATGGGTGGGTTATCCAGTGTAATCCTACAGCGTCCTAATTATGCTGAACCAGCTGCAAAACTCGGAACCTCAGGCGGGACTCGAATCCGCACTTACAGTTATACGGTCTGCCGTGCCTACCCATTACTCTTGCCAGGCCCTCGATCGGTGACCACTCAATGCTTCACTTATAGTAAAGGGGTATAATATCATTGGATAATCACGAACATCGTAATATTATAGCAAAACAAAATACAATGGTGATCATATTCCTATAGGTTTTA
This sequence comes from Dictyocaulus viviparus, assembly GCA_000816705.1. NCBI lineage: Eukaryota > Metazoa > Nematoda > Chromadorea > Rhabditida > Metastrongylidae > Dictyocaulus > Dictyocaulus viviparus. The sequence continues at coordinate 177,386 of KN716376.1, forward strand.
GGAAGATCTTAAGGTAAATAGAAATTGAACTGATCATAAGATGGGAAGCTTTTCCTGTGCCACCTTCATTCTGTTTCTTGTAAGCTCGTGTTCCATTTGTTTTGCAGGTGACCATGTTGTTGTGTACTCTTTAGACTTATCAACTTTTTGGCATGGTGTAGGTTTACTGAATGAACGAGTTCTACGAGATTATCATATTGTTCTGTTATGAATACTTCAGGATACTAAAAATTATGTAAAATTCAACAATAATGAATATCTTTATATTCTACTATTCTACTTGGTTGAACATCTAACGAATCACAAAAGTGAATGCTTAGCAATCTGTCAATACTGTAAAACAGAAATCACCCGGATACAGAAGTCATTGATTTGATCGTTGAACGTAAATTCGATATACTACCCTGTTGCATTACAAGTGGTAGAAAAAGCATGTTCACGTTGTTATGAGACCTGAATTGCCTTCAAAATTACTCAAAAGTGACGTCATCGTTGATTAGGTGACTTCACATTTGAATATCACCAAATGAGAACAGTAACAGATGAAATCACTCGAATGAACCTACAATGGCAACTGGTAACCTCTGTTTTGCCTCGATATTTCAGTGATAAGATTGACGTCTCACAGTACTTCAATAGTTTTTTCAAAAATGCTTAATACCTTGTCAATTTTGAACCAGTGTTCATCTTCACGTTCATCATTATCGTACAATCAGATGTTATTCCATAATTCCGTATAGAATCGTTATCATTTCTAAACAATCACATATCTTATCAATCGATCCGCTCAAAGTTCTGTAATTATGGTAGAAGAAGAAGTTGCATTCAAATGAAATAAATGGGTTGATAAAAGCTTAGAATTAACTAAAACCAAAAATCCCTTTAGTATTAAGCGATTTAGGCTCAAATGTGTAAACATGCTCTACTGCGCAATGTGCTTTGGGCTTTGTGGCTCAAATGTGCTCAAGTCTCAAGTTTAGCTCAAGTCATAATGCACAGGAAGCAAGTAACACTCGTTTAGTTCACTTCATACATGCTCGTAGTCGAGGATTACATTAGAATCACCTCATGAAGCTCCTCCACTGCTTACCATCACACTTCTTTTATGCTTAAAGAACATTCCTAATTATATAATTAACAAAAGTGTGGATATGAATTTAAAAACATGGACATACACAGTAAGCACAAACAAAAACGCATAGAACCATGAGGAAAAAAGGAGTTTGGCTTATCAAATTAGAATCGCCTAAAGCTAACCAAGCCAATGATTATTACGAGAATAAAGTTGAAGGCAAAAGGAAAATAACAGAGCTTTGCTTAACTGATTTCTATTCACTTTTGCTTGTGGGATGTGCCATACATTAATCCTACTCATAAAAATCGTAAGTATGACCGAATAAATATTTGAAATCTACCTATTCAAGTTTACTAGTCCTGCAGGGATGGCAGTTATGGTAGGACAAGGGGCTGCAGTGAGCTGATTCGGGTCTCTATATTACTGTAGCATCTTCACCACTGCATCATCGTTACGAAAGTACGATATGTAAAATAGTATGGCCCAAACAAAAACCATTAAATATTCAGCTCCACAAACTATGAAGTGCACAGCAGTATAGAAAATATTCTGGTGATGTGTTTTTACATGGATGTAATTGAAAATTATTAAATTAATTTTGAAAATATAACAATATAAAGTGTTTTTTGAGGAAACCCTACGTAATGCAGGTAGGAGAACTATTAAAACTCCACAAAAGCACTCATTTGGAATGCATTGAGGAATAATAAAAATGATAGTTGATTATCACCTGTACGAAGATCAAAAAAAAGTATTGATCGGTTTCATAGGAACATCATGTTTTTGAATTTTGATACTAACTTAAGCTCTTTGTTTTTATAAAGTAAAAGCTGCTTTTCTGGTGACACATCTGTTGCGTCTGATACAATGGTCTTCAGTTCTGATACGCTGCTCATTGGTGGCACTAATACCTTAGCCTAAAATGACTATTAACAGTTAATAATCTGATGTTCTGTCACTTAACTTAATCTGGATGCTTAGCAAATAATTATTCGACCTGTGCTCTACCTCACCGTTTGAACTCCTTCCATCACACTTTTAACCGTAATTTCAAGTAGATCGTTCGCTCTATTTGTAGATGGAGGACTGATCCTCGGTGAGCGCAATGAGCGCCTCTGAGTGCTGCGCTCTGCTAAATTCAATGAGTTACATTTGTAAAAGCTAGCTTGATGATAAACTGCAATTGTACTTTTCCTCTTTCTGGAAGAAAAGTTAGGGTGATCATAGAAATTTTCTCCTGGGATGCTTTGGTAGTCGTATGATGTCCACATTCAAACTTCTTTTGCCCATACTAATGGCTGTGGGATTGATGGAGATTGATTAGTCGTATGCCAAACATAAAGCTGCTGCATCAGGTAGTTGATACCATTAGTTTGCTGTGATTGGTCAATTCCCAACCGTAGACCTAATTTTCTTTAAATATAAAACTCATTAACCTGACAAAGGCTGGGATCTGGATGAACCTAAAACAGTATAGATAAAGTGGTTAGAAAATTAGATATCAACAAAACGCAACCATATACCTCCCGAACTTATTGAATTGTTGGTTGACCTCGACCTCGAACTGCTCATCGCGACGTTAATTCAAGTAACTAACACCTACCGATGATTGAAATCATTCAAACTCAAATTATTTATGAGCGATGAACTATCCTCAAATCTAATCAGAGTATGACTTTCTATCAATCCAGATCCCAGAATGATTATGTCTGGAGCTATTTATCGTATGCTTTTATGAATTTCACCAAACTTGTCAATTCTTGTAATTATTCTTACTGGATTCTTGAATGCAAAAAAGTCTTTTGTCTTCTTTGTTCTTCCTCCTAGTGTCTCGTACCTTAATTACGAGTAATGAGTTCAAGATTTTGATAATGTCAACTATTGAATTTTTGATCCAAACACAGTTCTGCTTTCTCGTTTTGCCTAGATATTTCTCTTCATTTGGTCTGAAAAAGTTAAGGTAGTTTGTTACTCATGTAATCACCGTCTACATCCTTATGGGATATTATGTGATTTTGTATTTTGCCTGAGGGGCTGCATACTAGTTAATGTCTTAGAGTATTCGATAGTATTTCGACTGCTATCATCGATTTCTCTAATTCTGTTCGTTTC
>KN716377.1:2732-20147 GCA_000816705.1 Dictyocaulus viviparus
TTTTTAATGCTTTTTCATGATTTCTCTGCAGCGTTTCGCAAGTTCGAATTATTGAAATATTCACGTCAAATAGAAGCCATTGGTTTCACTATTCCGATTATAAAAACATTGACAATAAACAGAAGGCTTAGTGTCATTTTGAACTGAAAAGTGTCAATCTTGCTAGTAACAGGAATAAAGACAACTAGCACCAAGCCCAATAATAGCGACTATAAAATACACAATTAGGAATATTATGTAGCACCATGAAAGAAGGGGGCGCAGTGGCTCAGTGGTGGAGGTGCCGCAATGACACGCCGGCCGACTCAGTTCGTGGCCGCCCCCCAGGCCAACCAAGCCCGCCATACCTTCGGGGTCGGTAAATTGGTACCAGAGGAGTCTGGGTAAGATAACTGGCACTGACTTGGTGAAGAGTGGTCAACTCAAGTCATGTATAGACCAGGTACGCATTCAACCACCTCCACGATATCACGCTGAACATGAATGCGGGGACGCATCCCACCACAAGGGATTGATCAACGCCAACAATTATCCTATCTTATTATCTTACTATGAAAGATAATGACGACGTATATTTTCTCTTTCCTTGATGTTTCTTATGACTACTAACCTCATATTACGTGAGGGAAAATACGATGTCTACACAATGTATTTCGTTTCAGTGTGGCTTCATACTGTACATAAAAATATAGCAAGTGCATTCTCATAAAGACTTTTCAGTAACCCTGCATTTTATTGTTTCCAAAAAGAAAAACCAACATAATGTAGTCGCGTACCTTTCTGCTGATACTTCCTCGAGATCGTAGACTAATCCGACCATCATTAGGTGGATGACCACCAAAAAAAAAGAATTCGTCGTTATTCGTATGTATTGAAAGCTTAAACAAACTTCCTGTATGTACTTTAACATAAGAATAATACCCTTTCGCACATTACCACATTCGCCCACATTAGTACTTCACCCACCTTACTCAATCGGTGATTAGTTATTTGCGCATCATTATGCACTGTACGTATCTACAAGAAAAAAATTACCGGCAGATCACTTATAAAAAGTTGACTGAACAAGCAAACCTCTTCATTACATTGACATCCATCATAGTTTTCAGCTCCCACTGCGAATGATCGCTGAACGCTTGGGTCTCCTCCTGTCAACAAAAAATTTTTTACAAAATTGATTTTGCAATCATAGCGATAACCAAATAAGAAGTCAAAATGAATCACAAAAGCATACCATCTTCAAAAAAGTAAATTTCGCCACAGGATGCTCCTAGTGCTCTCTAAAATTAATGATTCACTTATGTATAAACGCAGATAACTTATAGCAATCCTAGCCTACAGCTAGTCATGCCTTTGACATTGTAAAGTAGAATTCATTTCCATATATCAGAACATATTTCATAAAAATATATATTATGGATTGAGCTCAGAAAAAAACAAAAGAAGTTTCTAATGTTACCTGTGACACCGAGTCATTATGCTGAGAATGGTCCGTTCTTTCATGTAAATTATTATGATCTCTAACATAAGCACCCTGTAAATTAAGTGTTCTGTGAATTCGCAGGAGAAAATCGTATAAGCAACACTACATTAAGAGTTTATCACTGCAAAAAAAACTTATAGTGTTTTAAAAGATCGTGTCAAACGCTTCCACCAAGTTTGAATTAGAATGTAATTAAATGAACGAGAAATCATCGCAACTACAATCGAATAATGAAGATTTATAAGTTCTTTTAGGCTATAATCAAATTTTTGAACACATATATCATGAAGTTTGAAGCTCATGCTACTATCTATGTCTTCTGCTATCACTCTCAAGAGAAATTTACTTCATTTCCTAACAGAAATCCCGTCAACACAATTATAGGAAAAGTCTCGAGCTTAATTCAAATATTTGTAAAATGTTGAATGCCATTTATGCCCTAATAAATCTACCTAAAGACTAACGGAACTCAATGATATGAAAACGAATAAATTTAGCGTATTCACCACAGTAAAGCAAGAAGACGAACGGTTTAAAACTCCACCATCCGACCTAGTGCCAGGACAGACTTTGAACTTTTCCATACAATTATTAGAGTTCATTGTTATGCTCATCTTTTTTTCAATCTGAATATTAACAAATAGTAGTTCAATTGTAACAACAAACAAATATAATCCCAAGTGAGTACATATGTAGAAATGGTTTGGATAAAACATCTACTGACCGTATCTTCGTAACATAAACAAACATTCTGAGAGACTTGGCATTTGTTAAAATGAGAATTACAGGTTTCCTGTAAATAACTATCCTAATTTGTATGAACACAGCTATATCAAATTTTTGATACACATTATATTATCTCCAGAAGATTAACTCCAATTTTAGCAAGAAGGAAAAAACAAGGTTGTGCTAAAATCACACTAAATTGCATATGCCTCAAAAAAACTTGTCATGAAGAGCTTTCAGGTTGCAAATACTAATTGAATTTAGCAATGACACGCTGCTGTGCACCGTTTAAAACTTGTGGTGTCAGTGTTTTTCTTTAACTTAACATCAGGAGGAGATATATTTAAAATTATTTTGTATTAGCTTGATATAAAACAATTTATACTAGTAAAAAATCTTCATCGATATTCCGTAAAATAATGAGGCTAATTTCGAAGGTATAAGGAATCGAACGACTTCCCTCAATTTTCATACCCTAAACGGTCAGAAATATCTCCATTAGGAGCACCCAAAATTGAAAGCCTCTTATGACAATTTTCGTAAGAAAACTATACTCGATTATTCTTCTGCTGCAGTACGCTATTAACTAAAGCGAGAACCGATTGGACAATTGTTTTGAAGCGAATCACTTATAAGATACCAAGATTCAAATGATCTATTTCTTTAATCATTTTCACATTCTTTTTTCCCAATGATTTCGAACCATATAATTGGATGATACCAGCGGTTCTAGTTCTACAAATCAATCACGCAATACTAGCCCATCTATTCTTACCTCATACAGTACGTTTTGAGACTTTCGACTCGGTACTTCCTCCGAGATCATGTTCTCGTTTGAAGATGCACCACTCTAAAATGACTTCAAATGATTAGATTAAAAAGCTAAGACTAAGTACTTTTCTATTTTTAAATCGTAAGCACTTTAAATCTACATGATAGCGAAAATTTTCAAAACAATGCAACATAGGCTACTGGTGCTTTTGTATCTTCCTAAAGTCTCTGAATATCTATTTCATGATACATCGCTTTCCCAGTTACCAAATATCTAGAATGATTTAGAATATCAACCGCTTCTAGGACTTTCTAATAAATCGCAATTTAAAGCTGCTGTTTTCTTGAGTAGCGTTATGCGATTATTACCGTATATGTGACTTATGACGAAACCCGCTGGTTTAACAAAAGCCCGACATTCAGTGCTCGAAAGCCTATGTTCCAGGTTTTTTATTTGGATTGGCAAGGCAAGCTGTATTTGAGACAGTTGGCCGACAAACCCACAACGCCCACATTCACAAATAAGGATGTTTAAAGTATACCACAACTGTGTTTTCGAACAAAGAGCATCTGAAACGACTTCGTGTTGTCCTTCTCCTGCAATACATTTAACCTCATACTGCTGAAGCAATTGGCGAGATTTAAAAAAAACCGGACTGAATGACACGGCACCATATCCCATTGTGTAACCCTGATCTTGCTTGCTCTTCAACCCATCGTCGCCCTGAAGGAGCACCTGCGAGTGATAAAATATGAGGATTACAACCAGCTTGAACGTGGTCCTCCAGACTTTTTTACCACCGGCCTTATTCTTTCTGAGAAGCAACCAATTTTTCGCAGCAAATGGCTGCATATCATTGAGCATATGGACTATACTGCTCACTATTCCGACTAATAATGCCTGAATAAGCAAAAGCGTCGAAATGCGACATCATAGGACAAACTAGTATATTCTGCAATTCGTTTCTTTCTGGTCGGGTTTTGTCTCGTTTTGTTCATCGTATTGCCTTAGTCCCTTTTGCTAAAATTTAAGCTTTAGACCAAATCTTCTTTACCTCGAGTGGAAAAAGACGAATGAGACTATCGAACACAAAGCAAGATTGATGATGAACAGTAATTAATCAGGTATCGGTCGAAGTTTTGCAGAATTTCACCAAGCCCAATCCCTTTGACTATCAGTCCTGCTTTCTTTATTTTTGGAGTCTTACTCCTTCGTTGCAAAGTAAAATCAAACGTTAACTCTTGTTTTCCAGAAGCTCCGAATACTCCACATTTTCTAGTAAACTTGAGACTTCTTGAAAACAGATGGCTACTAATAGTTCTCGAGCTGTGTGAATTTTTGGCACTAGCGTGGACGTAATTACCTAGTTGGTAGTATTTCTAAACAATGATTACAAATACTATGCTATCACAAAAGCTGAAGAATGCAAAATCAGGTTTACGGTGGTCCCAAAATTCCGCTTCTTAACATCTGTGACTTATACGTAAAGAAAAATGACGGAGGCTTGAGCCGGAGACGATGGTGCAATGCGTAACCATTAGGGAAGCCAAACAGAAATCATGAGACAAAGGCTATTTACTACAATAGCCAATTTTCATTAACACCCCTCTCTGAAAGACTTATGTCCATCGTAAGAACAAAAAATTTCGGAACTGTGATTTAGTAATCATTTTGCTCGTGGTAATGATTTTAAATATATGCCATCCTACTCGTTCTATTAATGTTCTGGCCACTAGAACAAATGAACAGCTGAAAAGCTGAACAAGTGAGTTCTTGCTATATTGTTTGCAACAGAATTATGCCTTAAAGTCATTTACTACTCACTTAAACTCATATCAGTTTGTGAAAAACAGTCTTAACAGCTAAGAAACTTCACCTATACTGCTCATTCATAACATAGTGACCAAAGAACGTTCCTAAACTAAAATTTTACCTGTTTGTTACATGTGTTACGGAAAGACCGCTGCATATAACAAAGTATACAAAAAAATTAAAATGGAAAACTAAAGATTTGGTGCAATTGTTAAGTAGATGAGAGCAGATTATTATACTACAACTGGTTAATTTATTACAGTTCTAAATGACGTGCAGCAGTATCTACAACTTCATATATTTCACGGTTAGAAAGGGAAACATTTCTTGGACTTTTTGCACACATAACAAGATATTCATTCTACACATGACTTTAACTACATAGTAGATCAAGTAGTAAACACCAAACAACGGTAAAAGATAGGATAATAAGAAAATTGTTGGCGTTGATCAATCCCTTTAGGATGCGCCCTCGCATTCATGTTCAACGTGATATCGTGGAGGTGGGTGAATGCGTGCCTGGTCTATACAATGACTTGAGTTAACCACTCTTCACCAAGTCAGTGCCAGTTATCTTACCCAGACTCCTCTGGTACCAATTTACCGACCCCGGAGGTATGGCGGGCTTGGTAGGCCTGGGGGGCGGCCACGAACTGAATCGGCCGGCGTGTCACTGCGGCACCTCCACCACTGAGCCACTGCGCCCCCACGGTAAAAGATCCAATTTTTTAACAAAGAAGTCATTTGATTTGTTTCTCACGTCGATGTTATGCATACTATAATTCATACAATGACTGGCACAGCTCCCATTGAATGTTGCCACAAAACAGAGAAAAAACTCAAAATTTTGTTACGCTTAAACAACACACCGTATTCAAGTTGTCGATGTCACCCATAACGCCAAAAAAGCCAGTTGAAAAGCCAACGTATCCTCTACTCCTCATTTCACTGCAGTCACCGTGTTTTTTGTAGCAACATAACCTATCGCTACCAATGCATTCCCTTCGTGCACCATTACGCATTTTAATGTTCTCACTTCCTCCATCTATTTCGCTTACCTAATAAATACTACGCCATAAACCTTGATAGTTACAAAATAAGCGATTCCAATTATCTGAATTGTATAAAGCTACGAAGTGCTATCTACAACGAAAGTTTGATACTTCCCACAACAAACAATGTTAAACGCACGGATTGCAGTGTACCACTGAAGTGATGGCCGCCGCCTTGTGCATCACATCCTTCATGATTGCTGTCTTCCTAGATGTAATTATCACAATATCAATCCATTAGATTTTAATAAGAGTAATACTGAAACTAACGTTAGGACAAAAAAGACTAAAAGCCTGTTTGGCAAATGACTTTGATATCTCTTGACTACATAATACTATAGGATCACTTACTTCTATGGTTCCATGAATCATATTAGCCGTAGTTCATCAGAAGTGGACCTACAAACAAAAAAATACCTAAGCTAAAGAAAAAGTCACGAAAAAGCCACAAAAACGACCAAGTGTGTTGCAATAACCTTCCTAATAATGCATGATGGTTTGGAAAACTTATTGCCATGAACTCTCAAATCATACTTCTTGACCAATTAAAATGTTTACTAGTGAAATCTTGATCAAATTTCAATATGTGGAGCAGTAAGCATTGTTATCTGAACTGTACAGCTACTACACAGTAGAAAGCTACACATTAATAGCACATACAATGTCTCTAGTTGAATTTATAGTACCAACTGATTCACACTGATCAACGGATCTCGAACAATTGTGAGGTCATAAAGAATAAATTAATAACACCAAATAGGTGGTACATTACTTGGATTTGGTGTAAATACGAAGAACAATATATGCAACGTCACACTTTGGTAACATCAAGATTCCGCATTTGAATACCACGACAATTAAATCGCTACCAATTAATCAGCCCATCAATAACAAATCCAACTAGAAAATACGAGTGAAAAAACCCATGCTGACAACACATCACATCAGAGAATTTATGAGTGTGCACGGTTCCGTACGCAACTGTGCACGGTGGTTCCGCACGCAGACAGCGCATGGTAGTTCTCTTTACAGTAACCATGAATGTTCGAGAACTTACAAGTAAAGAATGCATATTGATGTTATATTTTTCAAGAACAATTTATTTTCGCGCGCAAACAATGAAATACGGTAATGTTGTGGATACACTTACACGAAGTTGGAATGGATATACATCATACGACCGAAGAACATTGAATTTCAAGTAAATTGGCGTGCGACCAATTTTTTGAAATCGGTATGCTTAAAATGAGTGATGTATCACTTGCAATAGAAGAAAGTATCCTATGTGGAATGAGTTGTTCTGTTACTATCCATCACCAAGATACTTTAATATACTGAGCAGATAAGAATCATTACAATGTTAATTAAAATGCGGTCAAATTGCTTCCGATTCCCATCCGATTAGAATGATTTCTCTTTAGAGCAGTGTAAGATGATAAAGGAGTTGTATACACCGTATGTGTTATGTATAAATGTCTTTTTTTTTGTGTTGTATGCAAGTTGTTTTCTATTTTTTTGACAGACATCTGTATGCTAAAGTTGTGGTGTGCGTTGATCAATAGAAGCTGCTTTCCGATTACAATAAAATACAGAAGAATAGATGTTTTTATAAGTTTATTTGTTATGAGGAAACATTATCAATAAACATAACCACAGCAGATGCCACGTAATCTCCAAAACAAGATCTTTTGCTGAGGAATAACGAATGCGTCGAGCTACGATGTTGTCGAGATGTATCAGGGTAAGCGAAAGAATTATTTTCAATGCAAAAATGTTATAGGATAACTACTTTTCTGTTTGCAATGTCTAATGATAGTAACAACTTGGAACTTCAGATGAGACAGCCCGTTATTGTGTCGTATTGTGGCAGGACGGCTGAGGTTCAAAGTTTTGTGATTAACTCGGCATCGTTAGGGATATAAGAAGGAGACTATTATGAACTATTGTAATTGGTAGAAAATAAGTAAAAATGGTAAGAAAGGCTATAATCATAGCTTCATGTATATGCAGTTGTTCAGTGATATGATTCGTTTTCTCTACCTATATGAGGGTTGTATTTCGATTATACTTGCTTGAAATGCCCGCTTCATCTTGTATGTCAAAACGAAATTCTATATTTATCAGTTGTGTTCTATATACGAAAATATTTCTAGAGGAAATAAATATTTATAATGGTTTTCTTTTCATTCTGACAAGAATTTGTTTGGAGTTTGTTTTATTCTTTCGTGGCAAGTTTATATTACACAGAATATTGCCGCTGATTTTATTTGCTATGCTGATGTGAAATGTTTGACTTCATTGATTTTCGTTTATCTCTGTTAATAATGTTGATTGTTCCGGAATCTTTTTAACGGTATTGACAACTGCTTCGATTACGTCAATCGTGTTATATAAAGCTGATTCTACTGACGTATGTGATATCAGTGGTTTCTTATTACTTTTTTTTGTTAATAAAGACTTTAAGATCTATACATTTTTGCTCTCCATTACAACAACAATGAATGCATTGTATTTTTTTCAGCTCCAGTAGATTTTTTCTTGAGTCAAACGCATGATGAGTTCAACTTGACATCGCTGATATGTGTACCTTATTCATAGGACAATGGAGGAAAATATCCAGAATATCCAATAATCACAAATACAACTGACGTAATATTGCTTCGAAATGATCATATTCTCAGTTCATATTATCCAGTTCTTTGAAGACTAACGAGGGCAGAATACAATAGTGTCAGATCGTTCATACTTGTACGTATTGTTTTCGCTAAAAATATACTTATATGCTTCCTATGTATTAAATCAATACAGTTCTCCTACCGAAACGAAATCATACTTTCAAGTCGATTTTATAATCTAAGCGCGTTCAAATACCTACAGTATATCAATTTGGGACGTATATAAGGAAAAATAATGAGGAAAAGTACATTATCAATGACAACAGAGTGTAGTATCATTATGTAGGGTTCCAAGGAAGACAATTAGGTTATTCTGAATTGAAGTAAGGGGAAAACAAACAACTTTCTTGAAAGGTGTGCTTGAAGTAAACGATAAGGGCCATTGCGATAGACTCATGTACAATAACGATTTCGAAATACGCAATTTTATCCGGAAATGAAAGTGGAAGATGATAGTACGTAAAGATTAGGAAAAGCTTACAGTACGCTGTCCGTTCGATTTGATTCTTTAGTAAATGACATGGATAGGGAAACAATCGTTAGTGTGGATTTCCCACGATTTCTTCTTGATGGTCAAATAGAGAAAATTGAATGACAATGGTCATGTTATATTTTAATTTGTATGCCATAGCATAGATCACTTACTCTCTGTATTTGTAATCCTAGGAGATCAACTACAACTACATTTGGAAAGTTTACCAATCTGGATTACAATATTGTATTGTAAAAGTTGCTTAAGTTTATGGTGAAACCAGGTAGCTTTAAAAGGAAGGAGGATTGACGTCGTCGCGGCCTGCGGTGGATATCCGCTCAGATCCACATGATTCTGACAAAGGCAAAAAACACCAAATCATTTACGGAAGCCTTTGTTAGATTATGATAACAACCTCGTATAATGTTATCAAGGAAGAAATAGTTTTTAGTCGTTCAGTACATCTTAGTCGAGTAAGAATCTTTTATTTTTGTACAGAATTCTTGACTAATATTTATAAGTCGCTGGATGTAAATTAGAAGACGTATGGTGAAGCATATCCACGGGTCCTAAGTATTTATACGGAAACGTATATTTCAATTTTTCTAATGTTCACCTACCACAGATGTCTTCATTCGTTAATATATTGTCACACAATATCTCTTGTTATCTGTCTTTCATCTTCCTCTTCATCTGTAAACCCAACCATTACGGTATTAGAAGCAACGGTTCAGGGTTAATGACATGTCTCTCAACGTGCTCCTCTAATGGACTGAGACTTGGCGACAAAGGTCGCCATATTACTATAGTTTGGTTAAAGGAAATCCTCAGAAGCATTCCTTCAAAAATTGTGCCTTGAACTAGTCCTTTTCAAGTTCTTGATTTCACTATGCTGAATCCGTCAATCCAATAAGGAATAAGTAGACTGTTAGAAGCAGTACGATCTACCGTGATCGAAAATTCTGACAGATAGATCTTCTGATGGACAGTTTTTCGTGACTTGTAATGGATAGTGGAATCCACAAAGTACTGACTGAGGCAACTGAGACAATCAATGCGAACAAATAGAAAATGGAGTAATTGATTAACTTAACTTTTGTGATAAGTAAAGATTCTAATTTCTATATATTTCAATTGAATATTCTAACTTATTTGCATACATTTCCTTACTGTATGAAATTAGATGTTTATATTTTCTACAATGACTTATGTTACCATACATGGCTCATTAGGTAATTTGATGCAGTTTCTCTTTGGTTGATAAGGATGAAAATTTGCATATTTTACTACAGTGCAAAAACTTATCATATGATTGAAGCAAATAATGAAACGACCAACTAAATAAGTACCGTATTTTGGCTTTATTCTACCCAAAGCATCTTGAAATCCATTTTAGCGTTAAGATGCAGTACTATATATGAAGGCTCAGTTTCTCTACAACCGTTTGTGGAAATTTTCCCCTTATACTTCGATCATATAAATTACTTTTAGCACAGTTCGTACTGTAGCATCCCTTTCGGATTTAACACAAGTTGGATTCAGGTTCCGGATGTATGCCAATGCGACCTCGTTGGTAACGTGTGCAGTTCACTCACACCTCATCACTAATCCTGTTTGAGTGACCTCTTCACTGCAAACAGAAGCGTACTGAGCACGGGTCGCTACACCATTCCAAAGTTACAGTATTCGAAAGATTTTGTTTACAGACTGAATAGGTGACAAATAATAACTTCTAGATCGTAATATGCGAATTTCATTAATATCGATGAAGACAGCATGAGGGAAACATTTCAAGTGAATTTTGAGTAAGTTTTGACAGCTGTTTCTTTTACTAAATGCATCAGCATCAGGTAGTTCTTTCCAGAACCCAATACACTTTACCTAAAACAAGAAAAACTACTGTTGTTTCTGATAGTCAGTCAACAAATCAAGAAAATTTTCATTAGCCACCAAATCGGAAATCTGTACTACAATCTGTTCTCATTGTCAAAGTACTGTAGAATTAAATCAATAGCTTATAAAAAATAATACAAAATTAATGATAATTGTTATCTTACTTCTGAAAATGCTTAAAATTTAGGCCTGAGTTTAGAGTTGAAATTTTGAGTTTAGATCCGTTCTCATGAGTAAATGGCGTTATAATTCGAACAATTTATTGAATTATTTTCTCTTCAAAAAAACAAAGACTTCAACTTTATGAACTCAGATAAAAAGAGATATCTACTTAATAACGGCTACACATGTTGTTGCTATAATGAAACTATATAAATGAACGCTATATAATTCTTATTCGTTTATTTGTCTTTGAAACGAGATTACAAGCCGATTGCTTGAGTGTGTTTCCCTCTTATGTGCTCTCACACTACAGGAGTCTTCAGTATCGAATTCTATCAGCTGACCAGTACTTTTTGTTTGGTTTCACCGCTGTTTTGATGTTGTGTTTCAGGTTATAGTGATATCAGATGTGAGGTTATCACATTTCTACATCAACAGTAACTCGTGTTGTTCAACTACTTTGACAGGATGACAGATCGTATGTGATGGATATGACTGAAAGAAAAAGCCCCCTTCATTCATTGCTTTCCATGTTTTCCTTCATATGTGCAATTTTTTCTTTCGTAAATAAGTTAATAAACAAACAATCAATAGCATAAGCCTTCATCACAAACAAGTCGATTTCAGAGGAGTTACTTTTCCATTCGAAAAAAAAATAGGCTTACATGTCTCATCTAATATTGTGCTTATATGTGCTATTATTTATATACGAATATAGTCTATATATTAGCATATGCAAGTGTATATTCGTATACACATGCATATATGCATATGATACACATATGTTTACATGTGTACACATATGTATACACATGTGTGTACTCATGTGTATATACTGTATGTATTTGTGGCATATAATAGATCTGCGTATATGTTTATTGTATATATTTGGAAATGTTACGTGTATAAATGTATATACATCAGTGTATACGTGTATGTGTACGTATAAGTCTATGGATATATTGTATATCTGTGTATATCTGTATATATTTGTCTGATAAGAAGAATTACACATATGCGTGACCAAACGCAAATGAGTCTATTTGATGAAGATTATCGTTATACGATCGAACTATTCTATACTCGAATCATATGAGAAACACATCTTAGAGAATTCATATCAGAATGAAGACTTCAGAGACGAAAAGAGGAGGTTTTAGCCTCGTTCCTCACAGTAAGTGAGTTTATTCCATCCACTTTTTCTTTTGCATATCAGTAGTTCATTATTCAAACAAACACACTCACACGCATCACACAATCAAAGTATTTTTCCGAAATAAAAGGTTTCTATGTCTTATGAAACTCATTCTTTTTCTCCAATGCAATACAGTATCTGCTTGAAAGCTCATTTTAACATTTCTTTTTCCACAAATGATGCGTGTTTATCATAAATTTGAGGATGTTTACGTTGTTATTTTCTTCCACTTTGTTGTTTTAAATACCTGAAACTCCTAGAACTTTCCGAACTAAAATAGGAGAAGAAACGAAATGGATTGTTCTATCTCTAATCGGAAAATCCTATCAAGAAAACTGTTACAGGTGACGTTTACACAGGTGGTACCGTACAACTTCTTTGACGTTACCGATTTGTCCTGAATAACCCACAATCCGATGTTACCTAAACATGAAAACCATGATTTGTTCTTGTATCTATTTTTACATGGATTACGGTAATTGTACAAAACACTAAAGAAACAAGACGATTTCAAAACGTCTGCTGATCGTTTGATCCGATGATTGCTTGCGCAGCTGTCATTATGTTCGAATACGGTAGAATCACCTAATTTTGAAACTATTTAAATAAAATAGCACATTGGATCGTAAGGATTAGAAAGCCTAATTATGTAAATTATTTGGGAATAAATTATGTAAAATTATTTAGGAAAGAAAAACGGTATCCTTAACGAATGACAAAAAAAGCCATATCTTAACAGTTTGTGAGGTTTTTGACTATATGAGGAAAGTATCGCAGCCTAAGTGATATGTAGGGATTTTTAAGATGAGAGCATACGTGTCTCTTCGAAGGTAATAGATCACATTTCAAGCAAATTTGCCTTTTAGTCTATTCTCAATGTAGAAAAAAAAACACATTTTTTAAGCACTCTAAGAATAACTCATTTTATGCAAATGCTCTTTATCAAACCATTTAGCTGATTGTTATTATTAACAAAAAAAAACCAACACATCAAGCGATTGAACAGTTGAAATTTTATTGAGGGTGATTGAACACACACGATTTTCTTATGAACACCACAGAAGCTTCTTATATAAAACAAAATTTGTAAAGTATAACTCTGGAGTGACGTGAAGGATTAAAGGCTAATTATACGAAACGTTCAAGTAAACATTACTATAGGACGAGTTAGTGCCTTACTTGAATTTGTCTAGTATTAATTTAAGCTTGAATGAACCATTGAAAAAATGAACCTCTTGTGATGGTTTTCAATCTACCTAGGAAGCAGGCGAGTAATATAAGCTTGAATCGTGTTTGAAGCTATTCAGAAGATTCCCATGTACAGCTGAACGATTTACTTAATCTGATCACATGTATTTTGTAACGAAAACTCTTCATAACAGTTGTATTTGCTTAGGATTAGTTATGGTATCGAGTATGAGGATCAGTTTTGTGCAATACATACATTGTATACTCACTTGATTTTGATATCATATCGATAGTATTGAATGATTCATTGAATAATTTAAGGATGATCCCTCTTCGATTTGTATAATTTTACTTAAAGGTGATAATTACGGTGACTAAGTGTGGAGTTAAGTTGCGTTACCGTAATCTCAGCTGTTCACATTGCGTAAGCGCAGATCGAAATCATCACGATACGCATGTCAGTCGTATTATCGCCTTAATCAATCATTTAATTACACCTTTTTCAATCATAAAGGACAAATCGTTTTGGTGTGAATATGATAGGAAAATTTGAACGATATCGCTTATTTTCGATGAAGCTTTATACTCAAACGTTTACGACCACATTTAACGTTCTGTGATATAGTCACAAACAGAAAATACAGAGAGACAAGTATGAATTGCTTACTCATTTTTCATTCCTCTGTTGTCCAAACACTATGAGAAAGATTGTCGAAAAACTCGGCTTCATTCATGGAGTTGCCCTCGTATAATTTGCATGAAAATGAAAACCGTAGAAGTGATGCGATTTCGTATCCTTCAGATTCACTTGAAACAAGCGGCTTTTAGTAGTAGTATAATTCTGACTCTCGTTTCTATTCCTCGTCAACACTAGTTACCTTTTCCCAGATGAATTGTGATTCTACATGAGGAAATGGCTCGTCTACAAGCGATGTAAGCAAGTAAAAGGCTAATTGAGCTTAGCCAAAGTTTTCCTCATAACAAGAAAATCACACCATATCAAACTCAAATGATAGGTCAACCAAGTTATGTTTTTTGTGATTGAAATACAGTTTCTGAATTTCTCCATAAGATTACAGGCATTGTGTTGGATCATATGGTTTGTAGTGTGACTAATCTGAGGTTTTGAAGAAGTCGATAACATCAGCTTTAGTTTAGATGAAAATGCTTTTGCCAGCTAATTTTGCGCTGGCCAATCAAATAGGAAAACAAATTATACTATTCATTACTTAGGTTTAGTGGTTATTGGGGAATATATAGTCGTATGACGTGCAATTATGCGCTTCATTCCTTCACTCAGATAATGGCTAAGGTCCATGATAGCAATAAGTAACGTGTTACTGTATATCTAATGAACGACTTCTATAAGTTGCCCCCTGGTCAAATTTGTGCTGTGGTCCATATCTTGGGCTAGTTAATGTATTGCCCCGTTATCGTAACTCGACGTGACTCGACCATGGATGATGATCATAAAATGCTCGTTCGCGCACACTTCGATACGCTCATTAATCAATGTAATCGACGCCGGATACAGTGTTTTACGACTGCGCGAATCATTTCGTCAATTGAGTCTCATGATCGATGATGATGGTATTTAATAGTCGTAGAAATCTGACATACGTAAGGACAGCCCATATTGTAAATGTATGCAAAATCCTTTAATGACCAATACACGAGTGTATATGTGTGCGTTTTTATAGTAACACACATCGTTCTTCATCGCTTCAACTTGTTCGTAATTACGCGACGATTACAGTGTATTTTCTGCACGTACGTACAATCATTTGACATATAGGAGACGCGTTACGTCCGTTGAATTGCGTCGCGTTGCAAGTTACGGAACAACTCCTGTGGTGCTATTAATGAACGTCTAATATTTATGCAATAAATAGGTAGTCTTGTTTCTAACAATGATAATATGACTGATTAAAGTGTAAAATATTAACCATACATATTTGTTATCGATTCAAAAAAAGCGACGTGGAAACACGCGCCATCCAAGTAATCGAGTAATGGTAATCTGCTGGCTGGTCGGAGGTTATCGGTGGTTAGATTTTAATACGGTAACATTGGCCTCTCTGAAATGAGGATATTTGACAATAAAGATGATCAGAAGCTGAGTTCTATGCCGTTTCGGAGAATGAGTCAATGATGTAGTTGTGGTAAGATCATAGATAAATATTGAAGTGAAATAACAAAACACACGATGAATAATACTACTTCAGAATTAATGAAATTTGTTAAGAGCTCAGGAATCCCGTCTACGGATGTTCTTTTTTTATCATCAGAGAATATCTTTGTAGCAGAAAAATATCCATAGATCTTTCTAATAATAGGAGTTACTAAAAACTTCTCTTAAGCTTCATTTGTTATCACTTGACATTTAATGGATTGATATTAATGTGAGTGAGTGATTTATTCAATTGCTGACTGTAGACTTCTCACCTCAAAATTGTTATTGTTTTATTTCATCTCAATTATCTGTGTTTTTTTATGAAATGATATTTTGTTGCAGATCAAAAATCACTGGCTTACGAAACAATATGAGTCATTTTCAGCTTAAGTAATATGAAAAGGAAAAAGCGTTAGTGAATTCAATTTGACCGGATAGATCGAAATGGTCTCTTTCTCAGTATGTTAACACTAAGAATACGTATTGTATAACTGAAGTACTGAGTTGAATACTTATCAAGTTAAGAGCCATCTCATTAACATTAGCGTTAAGCACATGATGGTCAACGACAATAGCCTCACTCATAGACACTAATGAAAACCTCATAAATAATTCTTCTGCTAGACGGAAAAACCGAATACCAAGAAAGAAAAAGCTAATAAATATTAAAGATTGGCCTAAACAATCAAGGGGCTTATTCATTCGTTGATAATGGCGAATAAAATCTTTGTAGAAGAAATGTGCTTACTCAATGAATCTATTGAAATTCACCTCACATAACTACTCATTAATGTATAAGCTGAGAAAAAATTCGCTGCTTCTAATATTTACTGCATTTTTAGACAAAAATAAGTTAAAGAAAAAGATATAACTTCACTCAGCGATAAGTTCTAATTGTGAATTATCCCTTGATGACCTTAATGAGGTTAGTGTTGAAGGACCATATATCGCCTATCATATGAGCGTTATGTGTATGTAAATTGCAATGACGTAATCATCGATGGTCTACGTATACGCTCCACCTGGCCCTATGGTTACATAACCCTGTAGACTGTAGTTATTTTCGGATTATAAACGTCTGTTTCCCTCTCAACGGATCGAGTCTAAATCCTAAAGCAATGGATATCGTTTAAATATACATATTACAGTCTACCACAAGATCTGCTGTTGTCAATATTCAATCTATTCGGAGTATTATTGTTGTTTACTGACAGCATGACAAACAAACAACACATCGATTACTTAAAACAAAAATAGTGACCATGTAATAAATTTATTGAAAAAAATTTATTGTCATAGCGATAATCATTCACTCTTTCTGATGCTATTATGAATATGGTTCATTAAACATTTTGAGGGAAACCTTTTGAATTTCTTACGTATCATCATGGGTGGTCACAGCCGTATGTTGTAGATCACAGAAAATTTTAATCACCTCGATATTCACATGACATTTTTATTTTCTAACAAAAAATGATAGGCTAGAATGATGTTCTTATAATCTTAATGATGCTTAGTTGATCATAGAACTTGAAACCTCAGTTAGGATCGTTACTTAAGCATTTTATTGACCTCACTTCGTTATTGAATGATTTTTTTTTTCTTGAAATAGCCGAAACCTTTAGTGATAGTTTTAATGAGGAATAAGCAATCTTTCTAGTGAGGTCAATAAAATGCTTAAGTAACGATCCTAACTGAGGTTTCAAGTTCTATGATCAACTAAGCATCATTAATATTATAAGAACATCATTCTAGCCTATCATTTTTTGTTAGAAAATAAAAATCCCATGTGAATATCGAGGTTATTAAAAT
>KN716377.1:28290-38564 GCA_000816705.1 Dictyocaulus viviparus
TCGATGAGAGGTGGATAGTGTGGAAGAGATGTGTATTGATTGGAATGGAGTATTTGAGAGCTGTAACAGTGATCATAATGGAACGACAAAATAGTAGGAAGATTGTGTGAGTAAAGAAAATAAATGCATGAATAAAGAAATGAGTGAATGAGTGAATGAATGAGTGAAAAAGTGTGATCGATTTATGAGGTGTGGTACTGTTGATGGTGTAGAGGGCGTTTTAAGAAGTCCGGTACACAGACGTCACAATCCTATCAATGGAAAAGGCACGTTTTCATGTTGGCTTTATGCCAACTAGATAGACCTCAATTATTGATTGGATCATTATGAGTTATGATGATTATTCAAAAAGCATTCATTTTTAGCTTAAAATTTCAGATGTTTTTATGTTTCACTTATTTCATCGTTATTTCTTCGTTTTGTGAGTTTTCATATGATAAGAATATTGATAATGTTAATTGCTTATAGCGTTAGATCAAATGAAATGAGTCTAAAAATCAATAGCGTAATCACAACAATAGAAGAGAAAGAAAAACAATAGAATAATCTAATACGTGAAACAAAACAAAGTAGTAGGAAAAATTTTCAAGAAAATATTGAAGAGTTACGTGTGACTCATTAAATGTGGTGAGGAAAAACGAGTGAATCGAAAAATAACTGGAAGTAATTTGATAAAATATGCAATAATTAATGATATATAAGCAGTGTGACTTGACAAGAAAAAAAAGAAACATTCAAATTTTCTTAGGAATGACGGAGTGTATAAGAAATAAGAATCTTTCAGAAATACTTCTTTTTAAAGTACGATCAATCTAGACGAGTAAACGAGTTCTAATTACGTAAAAAAATTTACAGTACCGTAATGATAACGTGTGCAAGTTACACTATTCTTGAAAGTACCGTATTATGCCCTAATTAGATATGAAATAAATTGTTGTACGAGTATGTGAAGAAAAACGAACTGCTGATGGTGGTGAGGAGTTGAACGAGTGACAGTGGCGCCGACGTCGTAGCACCGGCTGCCGCTCGAGGGGATGAGACGGCGATGAGCCGGCTCAGCCCTGTCGAACCTAATGGCAAACTGCTAAAAATCTTAATCTTAATATCATCATCGTGCACGATGGAGGACGAGAAGAAGGCGGACAAACTCTGAAAAGCTACAGTAGTCTCAACATGCTCGACGCTGACGAACAACTGAAGAATTTTGATCAATAACACTTCCATTAACAAATCCATTAAAATCAATAGGTTTGAAGCTTAACGGTTCGTTAATTTCGGTAGTACTTTTAACTTATGATAATCAATGGATAAGCTTCCGATAAACAACTAAGTGTTAAGATTATCGATTGATTGCAGCTTATCACATCTGATGCAAATCATCATTATCTTAGCACAAAAGTATTTTATCGTTGAAAAAAAAATAATTCTATCGATAATATACAAATAAATATACGTCGGTATTTTATTCATGTTAAGCTTACTTAATATTGAAATAGCTAATAAATGAGGATAAAATGAGGTATAGAAGCATCGTAAAATAAAAAGAACTTAGTTTTTCACTCAATCAATCAATTTTTTGATGCTCGAAAAACTCCAAATCACTGAGTCCGTTTAACAATAAGCTTTTTCGAAATCGTTTTTTATTGTCCGCTTGCTAGTTTGCATTTTCTGGCTTTCTGATGATATTATTTTTTATTTATTAATGCTTTTGACAACAATGAGGAAGTATTATTGAAAAGTTTTTGAGTGAGTTCAAGCTTTTAGTTGATTATTGAAGTATTAAAACTAATGTTACAAATTGTTAATAAAAATATACTATAAATAAAAGTAGAAATAGCGTTGATATTTCTAGAAGTTTTTCATACGATTCAAAAAGAACAAAATCCGCTTTTATTTATATACATATGTATTATATAAATTAAAAATAGTAATATAAATTAATTTCTTATCTTTTTTAATGATTTTTTTCTTCTGTAAAGTAGAAGTATTTACATTCGTATGTCATTACGTTCGCCATTATACTTCGTCGTCCGACTTGTTGACAACGACGACAACGACGGCGGCGGCGACGGCGACAGTGATGAGAACGACAACGACGGCATCACACCGCCAATCTGTTGGCTCTGTGTTCTGTTTAAGCTTGTCAATCAGCTCTTATATGAAGCGGTACTAGCTCTAATATTGAAATATTTGACGATGGCGTTAATACCTCCTTTTAGAAAAGGAGGCAACCGCCTTAATCTCTTGCTTACTCTACAGACTACGTTATGATGACAAATGCCGACAGTGTTTATTGATTTGTTTAGATTAAAGAGAAACAACAAAAATTTATGAAACCATAATCGTATTGATGGAGTACGGTAAAACTACTAGTGATAAAAGTATTCAATATATTTTCTAATAAAAAAAAAACACAATAAAGTTTTATTAAGCTTAATAATCTAAGGCGTTTCAGAGCGGTTATACTTTTTTGACGTGCTATTATTTCATCATTATTGATTAATTGTGCTGTTTGATTTTTTGGTAAAGAAAGTTATAATGAACAGCATTTTTTATTTTTTAACCCTCAATGATCGTATTTTCTAACCTCATTTGAGTTTTCCTCCAAATTAGGGCAAAATTTTGTCTTATTCATTATCAATTAGTTTTGCGACTAATATTTATTTTCTTTTATATTTTGGCATAAACCGAAAAAAAAAACACCATTGTGATTTTTGAACGGTCATTTTTAACGAAAGTTTTGATCTACGCAATGACACTAATAAAATATATAAGAAATTTTCCTCACCTTCTTAAAAATAAAAATTTTAAGCCTATTATAAAGAATAATTACTCCTCAATACATATTGAACTCAATCAACCTCAAATAATGTCGTTAAAAATTCCTCTTGTAACATTATCCTAAATTCTACAGCAATAAAGAAAACAGAACAAAATTTTCTAAACTTCTTTTAGCGATCTATGTTTTTTATTTTTCTTTTGTTCTGACCAAAATGACCTCATATTAAATCATTGAGGAGACACTTCATTATTCAATCACTCTCCTAATACATAATGAAATTGAGTGCTTAAAGGAAATCTTAGAAATTGAGTCATTAGAACTCATTTCATTGTTTTGAATATGTAAGAAATTATCACGTAACAGGATAGTTACCTGTAATAAATTTGAGGAAAGCTGTTTCCTCTGCTTTCTGTTGTTTTTTGTTTTTAAATTCTCTTAGATTCCTCATTTGACTGCGAAATTTGAGTAACAATTCGATTATTATTGTGGTTCTTCTTCTTCTCCACTGTTTTCTAGTTCTATGATCGACTGAGACAAAATTTGTCTAGGAGTTAGAAGTATGAGGGCATCGAAATATTTTCGAGAGTGAGAATATTCTAAAACGTCCTCAGCTATCCTCATCGGCTGGATTTGTAGGTATTTGTGATAAATATAGTTTCTATAAGAAATTCTATGACGTAATTTGTAGATATTTATTTGATGACGAATGTATTCCGTTTGCTTAAAATGAAAAGAGCAGGAAAAAAAAAACCAAAAAAACCATAATCAGCTGAGTTTACAATAATTTTAATATTTCTTTGTTAAAAGCATAAACACGTTCTCGTACATATTTTTATCGTCTGTCAGTAATATTACCGTATTCTACGTGAAAGTACGGTAGTGTACTGGTTTTTGAGGTTGTATCGTCGAAATAATGATGTTCCTCTATTCATCTAAGCGGATTATGGCTGTAGCATACAATGTAATACAAAATTATTTCCGGTTTATCAATGTACAATGTCTATGTTAAAATGAGTGTCGATTATTCAAGTGCATATGGTGAGGTGTGAGGAAATTTCTAAATATTTTGACTTGTTCAACTACTTATTATCATCATCGACAAGTATTCGAAAAACATGTAACAGTCTCAATATTTAATTGTACAATAATTAAATTTTTTATATTTTTGATTCAAAAATATTTTCTTTCAGTTTTTTTTTTTCATCATATTCCTAATGCTTGCAACTGCTCAACTAATATGAGTGACAAATATAAATATGAGGAATTTTTCAGTCTTAGGTATTTCTTGTTATACTCCATGACAAATTGTCACTGTTAATATTGAACTTAATCACCTGGCAAGGTGCCAAAGTAACTCACATGACTCTCATAGTCAATTAATGCTCAGGTTCAGTTTGAAATTTGTTGCGTGTTTTTAAAAAAAAATTGAAAAAAAAACAACTTTACTTTAGTAATGAAGGAAAATCGATACTCGGTGAGTGATTTATATTGAACGACGTGAGTCAAATGAGTTAGTGGTGAATGAAAATGATCTGAAGTGAGATGAATGAATGATCATTCACGTTGATTTCATGAACGTACGCTATCCGATTAGACAACGTAACGAGTTCAAACGATTATTAATATCAAGTCAACGTATTCTATCGGAGTGTAATCTGAGTACATAAATCTATGAAGCTTCATTACAGAATAAATTGTTATCCATTTGTCCACATATCGCATAACATATTCTAATACTGAATGGTGAGATTTAGAGAGAAATGAGGTAAATTTTTGCATAGGCAAATTTACTGAATAATAAACAACGCATATTGTACGGTATTGAGATTTAAAGAAACACTCTTTGTTTACTTTTATGTACTCAGATAGACTGTATATTATGAGTGATGAGATGTATATGAAAAAGAAAACGTATAGTAGAAGTGAGGATAATGAGGCAATACAACAATTCTAGCAGGTTACTACTAATATTTAACAAGATCAAGTATCCTCTTAGTTTATTTTATGCTAGAAATCGTATTATCGATGAGGGTATTCTTTATTATCCTCTGAGTTCTTTAGTGTAGATTTAAAAATACGAGTATATGATAAGAAATGAAGTTGATTAAGGCTTATGATTCGATATTTATTGATGTGTGTTGGTTTTGTATTAACATTTATAAGTCTAATTATGATGTTATCAACGAGTCTTATCGAGGCTTATCACTCTTATACTTGTCATCAAAAGGTGGGACAGTCAAATAGCTAATCCAAAATATCAACACTGCCGGCCGCATTACGGACGTACACAATGCACGCAAAGAAACTGCACAACGAACATGCACTCATATCGATCGACCAATTATCGACGTCTCAATAAGCATGAACCGCGAGACTCATAAGTACCAGTACTGATAGTATGAGCTGATTATGTAAAGATATTATAACGCTTTAGTAAACAAACACTATACCTCCGAAGAGGATATGTTTTTTTTTTTTATCTCCCTCAAAAATATCCTTTTCATGACGATTGATTTGAGAACGTATTACGAAATATTTAAACAAATACAATAATCTGTTCTAGCAAGCACAGTTATTTCAATGTTAGATGAATGAGTTCAATTATTTCATGCATTATTGTTAGCTTTTATACATTACTCACATTATTCTACCACTTAGATCCTCATCAACTTAGATCCTCAATCGTTTTAAAGCTTCATTCGTATGTTCACTTCTAATTTAGATTATTACCGTCTATTTGTACAGTCTACAAAGCAGAATACATAGAATAAATTAAGTTTCAATTTGGAAAGAGTATTGATTTATTGGGAATATGTGATGCCTATTGAGGGCGATACCACCAATCTTTTGCTTTAGCTTAATCACTCTTTGAGGCTAATTAAAGCTTTAGTCTGAATATCGCAGTTTTGTTATAAGTCACTAAAACTACAAACTTAATACACGTGTCTTTAAAATCGCCTATAGAAATTTTCAGCTTCATGTCATAATCAATATATTTCATTGCACAAAACGAAAGATAAATTCCGACGATAGTATGTCTGTTCGTACATCCATTACTATTATTAATTTGCCTGTTGATAAATCCTCATCGTATTGCCAGCTTATCCAGTCCATCCCTATATGTGTCTTAGTGGATCCTCACTATTCATTTCTATAACTGATTGCTTAGCAGCTTTAGCTTCATCTAGCAGCTGATCAACGCTGCTAAGATTCGATGTTGCCTTCAGGTACTAGTCATGATCACTCAAATAATCTCAACAACAAAACATATCCGGTAAGCTTTTTAATATTTTCTTCATAGCAACTCAACAACTACTCATATGATCTCAGTTTTTAAGAAATAGAACAAAACGAATGTTTTTAAATACGATAATCGATTGAACGAAGTTGAAAATATGTCAACTGTTTACTTTTCACTACGATTTCCAAACGAGACCACAGATAGGTTAATAAGGATTAACGACGGATTTACAATAACTATCACTTATTCAATGTGTAAAATTTCACATTTCCAGATGAAACCGTTAGCTTAAAAGCGTTAGCATCTGACCTTATCTGATTAACTAGCAACTAAAGCTGATAAATGTGTTAAATTCTTAGATTTTTAAAACGGAAAATACTTATGTTAGTTGTTTTTGATGACGACAATTTCACATCTCTGAAAATAAATTTCAAATTTGCATACATTTTATTTTCATCATTCCTAGCTGTTCTCAATGCTCTTTTCATTTTGCTATCTTCTAGTTATTTTGAAACATCTATTTTTTAACACTATCAGGTTAGTGTGTTCATCTTATTACCGTATACCGTCTAGTCCACCAAACAAGCAGAATCGCCGTTTAAACAATGAGCGCCCAGCGGCTGATGCCGCAACTACGCTGATTGGTTCGTGTGTGGTGGGTGGTGCCTGGGAAACAAGAGATCGTCGTTGATCGTATGGCGACATGGAGGTATGCAGCGATGGGCGTGTCGCGACAGCGGATTGCGCAGCAAAATCGCATTGTGGCTGGCTGAGCCGCCGGCTCGTCGCGTTCTCCACAGCTCACCGCTGCTGGTTTATCGTAATCTGAGGATGATGTGATAGGCTTATCGGGTCGAGAACGCAGTCGTTGACGTGACCGCCCACAGTCGCCTGCGGCTGCGATTTATCGCAACAACTAGCAATACGACAGCAATGGCTGACTTAAGCAGGCGACGGTGGTGGTTTTCTCGACCAAGTAAGCTACTATTCCGTTCAATCTCAATTATTATTTGCATGTCGTTTTCTTGCTTCAATAGTTTGTATATTAATCAATCTAAAGAATTTCTATAGAATGATTGTTTGTTGATCTATTGATTGATTTGAAATCAGCTGAATCATTTGTTCTAGAAATTCGTTATGTCGAAATAATTTCATTTCAACAATATAAACTTACATAGCAATCCAAATCATTACATTTTTACAGTTGATCTTTGATCTATCTTAATTATTCTGTAGGAAAAATTCGACACCTCATTTCATCAAATGATTCCAACTTCAACGATGAATAATGGAAATTTTGTGAGTTTTTGGTGGATTTTTTTTTTGCTCTAAACTGTCTAGAAAAAATCAATAATTTGGTTTCTAAAGTCGTTGTAAAAGTTAGTTCATACACAGTTTTGATTTTTTTTTTCTCTCTTATACCAAGCAATGAAAAACTGTTGGCGGTGTGTTGAGTTAGCGATAAGTACGAGGACGAAGCACTCATTCATTAACGAAAAAAAGCTTTAAATTTTCTATTTTGTAATTCATTATTACTTTAAATATCAATAAATTGTACGGTATAATTTATTTATACAATTCACTTAACCATTAACGCCTTGCAACCTCTTAGCTTTGAGTCTTCTCTCTTTCCTACGGCAATCATACTTCAATTGAGGTTTAAAAGGAGTTCAATTCTTTTTTTTTTTCACTATGTTTAGACTATTCTAATTACTGTACCGGTTCTAATTGGCTGTCTAAAGAAAAACACATTAATATTTTGTAGTTATTTTAGTAAATTGGTTTAATTTCTTCATAGAAAATTACATTGAGGTGATTTTAGAGTTATAAAGAGAAATATTTTCCTCTCAGTTAGAACTGTTTTATATTCAAATTTGACTCATAGTGAATATTTATGTTTGACACTCATAAATCTTCATTCATAGGCAATTATTTAAATGAATTTGAAGGAAAAAAAAAATGGCGCGGGAAAAGTTTTAGTTTTTGAAGATTTATAGAAATCGACTTGGTAAAGCAAATGAACGGATAGTCAGAAAAAGCTTACCACCTCATTACAAGCACAAACCTCTGAGGTCCTCATTTTAAAACACTGAAACAGAATTTTTAGTCGAGTATTTTTTTTTTGCTCATGAAAAAACAACCTCCTTAGAATGATGTTCAAATTCACTTCAACGATGTTCACTCAAATTTTCCCTCAATTGAGGTAACTACATCAATCAATCATTGTTTTAACGTTTTCTTTTCATATATAGATTTTTTTCATTATACTTTTGTTTCTGAAAAATCCTTGACTAGATGAATAGCTGACAAGTAAGAAGCAGAAATCCCTCAGGCGTTTTTTTCATTCACTAAAATCGATGGAATCGATCGATTAATGAATAATGTTTATAGTTGTGTTGATATTGAAATTTCTATCATTAAAATGTTAATAATAAATGATACGAATCCAATTTGATATATTTGTTATCATTGAGGAAAGAACACTTACTAAGCTTTTCATAGGGAGGAGACGAGTTAATGATAATCGCGAAATTTTTCAGAATTGGTAGGTGATAAGAAAGATAATAAGCTTAAAAAAAACAATAAATATGACATTTGATAAGCATTAATATGACACAATCACTTATCATACAACTATTAGAACAAATGACGTCAATAAAAATAATACATTTCTTTTTAATTTTTATCATTTTTCAATAAATAAAGAGTTCATATTCTTCACATTAACCTCATCCGAGGGAAATAATATAAGTTAACAAAAAATAAACGACTATTAGAATAAGAATAAAACCTAATCGAATATAATGACTACTTTACAAACAATGTTAAGCATCTTTTCATCATTTCATACTTTCATTTTTTCGTAGTTCGTTCTGTTTAATTGCAACTATACACTAACTCTTTTTTGCCTAAGGCAATATTGCTTTAGAACAAAAAGTATTATCTGTTAAAACTATGATGCTATAAGAATCTGTAAGTGATTAGTTGTATTAAGTTATCAGTTTTTTTTTCGAATAGGTTTTTTTTTTCTCTAAAGCGTTGTGACGAAAATCGAAATGACGTCAGTTGCTTATTACTGTTGACGTACACGTGACGATTGTACGTATTATGAATACGTACAATAACGTTACTTAATAATAACAATAATAATATATGGATGAAAACAAAACTACTTGCATTACGGTATCGGCACTGTAGTGATGTGGTACGGTAACATCGATTTAAGTTTATTATGAAATCATGTACCTAATAAGGTTGTGTCTATGTAACGCGTATACGGTAACGGTAACGTATTTTTGAAATCCAAAAGAAATTTTATGTACGAAATCCACCAATAGTACTTCGTAAAAGGAAAACGTTTAGTAGATCATGGGGAGCATTTTGAATATTTCATTGTACAGTAATCATTCATGTTACGTTTTTAGTCAATGCCGTACATTCCGTCAGTGTCGTCAGCAGCAGCAGCTAACATGTCGTCGATGGCAAATATGACTGCAGCCTATTTTAATACTAAAGGAGCTGCTTACGGTGCTCCTCATTTAGGATTTCCAGCAACTCCTACACACAATTTTCTACCAACCGGTATGGGATATATTGGTGGGAGTTTAGCTGAATGTCAACCCGCAGGACTTGCATGGAATGCTGGCGGACCACCCAGGTGAAAAATTAGTATCTACCTTGTACCTATATGACGAAAAGCTCACCTAGAGAATTAATTATATGTAAAAATAAAAATAACAACAGAATAATCCACTAAGCCAAAGATTTGGCATTCGTTCAAAAAAAAATCTAGGTTAACATAAATTTATGTTACATTTTTTTTCCTCACTATTCTTAAGAGTTGAAAAATTTGAATAAGAATTTGAATAAAAAAATCTACTAGATGGTACAAACCTGATTTTATTTGTGTAAAGCGTTTTTTAAACGATCTAGTTCCACTAGGAAAATCGTTTACCACAAAGTATAATTTTTTTTTTGAGGATGGTTCCTCATTCGAAACTTGTATAAAAATTTTATAAAGAGGAATTTTGTTTTTATTCTTCTACTTCTTCCTCTTTAGAAAATAGAAACGCTAAAGAGCCTTGTCGGAGAATGAGGCATTTTTTAGAAGATGTTCCTCATCAATTAGGTTTCAATATATTCGTAATTTATTTCTATTTAATTGCATTTTTGCAATGATATTATAATGTCCATAGTTGTGGTGTGGGGGGGGGGCAGAGAGGACCCCCGCGCCCGAGCGCGGCGCCGCGC
>KN716377.1:39585-62207 GCA_000816705.1 Dictyocaulus viviparus
CTGAAGATAGACTATGAGGACATTCGTTAATTTGGGCAAAATATATACCAATCAATCGATATGCATGAAAACAAGGAGCGAACTTCAAACGTCTTAAGCAATGAATGCTTGAGATTTTCTGGATTGTGGCAAAACTACTGTTTTTCCAGAAAACAACGCCGTGAACGAACAACATTCACTCGCAGTCAATTGGAAATTTTAGAGCATGCTTTTCTAAAAACCAGATATCCTGATATATTCATGCGAGAAGATATGGCTTTAAAAATACAACTACCTGAAAGTCGAGTTCAGGTAAGGCAATTAGCCCTCATTTTGTACCTTATTGTCCTCATTTTATCGATTTATTCACTCTTATTCTCGTTGAAAACTCTCTCAATAATGTAACTATGTGCTATTATAGAACATTTATAGATAACAAAATGATAAAAACCAAACGTCGTTAGAAAAACTTTAATCGATTATTGACGTACATCAGATTACGCTTATATACATATAAAAATTTATGCATATAAACGTCGTTGTTTTGTTATGTGTTCGTTGTCAAAATTGAGGTTGAGGTATTGAGTTCTATAGTTCGATTTATGATTATAATTTTTGAAACGTTACATACATTATGATGATTCTAATATTTTGGATATAGTGCTTAAATTGCGTCGTGCTTCAGCGAACATGAACGACGTAAAATCAAAACTCGTCCCTACCGTAATCCTCCGAGGTGGTCGGCGGGCGCGCAATACAGTCGCCGATCAAACAAAATTTCTTTAACCACTTATCGATTTATTGGCATTTCATTAGTTCGTACGCTACGAAACAGTAGATTCTTCAAATATTATTAATACTAAATTAATCAATATAACCTCCTATTTCACTCTGAAATATCCCTCACATATTAAAAAAGCTGTAAGAAATTTACTTTACAAAAATGAATAAATGTGAACAATCATTAACATGTCGTTCTAATAAGTGACTTCAGTTGTTTTTGAAGAATGAGGAACATTGAAATCTCGTAAAATCAATATATAAGAAAAGTTTTGTTTATTTAATGACACATTTTTAGGTGTGGTTCAAAAATCGTCGTGCTAAAGCACGACAACAGAAAAAATCACAACAGAACAGCTCAGCTGGCAGCAGTGGTTCGTCGTCTACGGAAGGAACAACTTCAACCACTGACGCAGATGTGATCGTTAGTGATTATTGAACGCTTCAAAAAATATAACGAAAAGCTTCAGCAAAACAAACTTCAAGCGTTAAACAATGACCATTTGTATCATGGCATTTTTATTTCATTTCTATCAACTATGATAAGCCATAACAGTATTTTCATATCACTCATGATGCTGAGTTAGTCGCAAAACTTGTAACCTCAAGTGAGTTTGAGGCTCCAACTTTTGCAATGAGCCTTACATCACTAATCGATTTTATCATTCAAAAATTCCTCAGTATGTAAAATACTTATTGTTGTCAAAATAGAAAGTCGATAGAATATATCTTTTTCATTATTTAATTGGCTTAGAAAGAAAGGAAAACAAACTGAACAGAACAGAAGAAGCTAGAATGAGATCACAGATCAAATGAGGCTGTTTATTTTCCTATCAATGAAATTCTAAAGCTTTAAATTAATACTATATTAAAATGTTATAATGTTACCGGGAATAATGAGGAAGCTACTCATAAGCTTTTTCTTGAAGTTGCCAAAGTTTTTTCTAAATTTGATAACCATCTAATGAATGTCCTATTCTATTTTAAACCATTATCAACTACTTGCTCAACTTCAACTAGTTCAACTACCGTTTATAGATCAAATCTGAAGAACCAAGTGAATCGGCACTCAGTGAGCAATCACAGAGCCCGTGTTCGGACGAGAAAACGGCACCGAATAATTATTTATCTACAGCCGCTACAACGAACAACTATTCAGCACCATCATTCCGACCACATGCCCAATACAATTACGGTAGGTATTGATTGATATTAATACAATGACGTTATCGCTTATCACTAGAGGAAAGGATTAATCATCTCCCATTTTGACTACTGTAGTTATGCCACTACAATTGACTACAATTGTGTCTGAGCACTAGAGAAGATAGAATATTATCATCAATCAATACATTTTTCAATAATGAAGAAGTGAAACTCTGATGTGAAGCATATTTGAAGCTTAGCAATTAGAATCTTACTGTAATACTTATCATTCCTCATTTCACCACTCAAATTGAGTTTAGTCACCTTCATGAAAAAGAAAAAGCAATGACATGTAGAAGAAGAATTGTAAATTACTTTTTTTTTGTTTTTCAAGTAATGGGAAATCAAATTTCAATGGGATTTTCAATTACGCTTTCAATAGGTCAAAGAGGCAAAAACTATGTGAGGATAATTTCAGTAACGTCTGTATGGATTTATTATAGTTGGCGGTACTTCATATAGTATTTTTTTGTTACTCATGGAATATTGAGTATTATAGCGATATCGATCCCTATTAAATATATATATATATATATATGAATAATAAACATAGATCATAATGATACAATTAATAACTCACGTCGCTGAGTTAATCACAAAACTCGAACTCACGTCTAGAAGATTTCTATTCTACTGGACTCAACTATCGACGTGTTAGCTTTGTGATCAGTTAAAGCTTCACTATTCTCTCAAAGATGTTATGTTATCAGCACTCATTCGTTAGCGAGTTCGATATCGTCATTAGACTCGTCAAAACTGATAAATGTTCGATATAGAATGTTTTATAATATTTTATAAAGTAAATAAAAAACTCTTTGAAAGAAAAAAACATAATATTAATGGTTTGTATATTTTAGCAAACTATCAAAATCCTATGGACTATTTTCAATATACACAGCCGTCAGCAGCAACGACAGCAAATCCTTACGGAATGGAGTCATGGAAATTTCAACCAATGGGTTAAAGAAAAAAGAACTCATACAAAAAATATATATATATATAATATATATATATACATGTGCATACATAGATATACATAAGAGATCAAAATCTGATAAGCAGCAATCAATAAATTGAGCAGCATGTTTATTTCAGACATACAATCAATCATGCAAATTTTCATACCGTATACTATTTATGTGAAATGATCATTCGTTCATATCAGTGATCATTAGAGATTCACATACATATACATATATACATACAAACCATACACATATACATATACACATACATATATATACTTTTGGGGTGATAATCGATCGATATTGATTGGTCTGAAGTGCTGTTCGATCTACTCTCAATTTCATTAATACCATAAACCAGTGATTTATACGCAAAATGTGATTTGAAATGTGTTATTAGTATTATTACTATCCTTATTAATTTTATAAATATCATTGTTGACTTAACATATTGATTGAATGTATGTGTTTTTGATCTGTGAATTCAATTATTAGCTTGATTTGGTAGATTTAGAAAAATAAAAATCAATACGATTGTTGATGTCAATCGATACGTGCTTTTAGTAAAATTATAATATTATTGATTTTTGTGTTTTGCTTAAATCGAATGACATCAACTTATCCCATAAGATAACGACGGATGTTTAAACGATAAAATTTCATAAATCAATAATTGAGGTGATAATCATCGATAAAAATCAATTCGTTGTTATCAGTGATACAGAAGAATATTTTCATTGTATTTTATTGATTGATTGATTGATTGATTTCATAGAAATCCCATTGCAATTCAAATTGCATACAATTAGAATGCATAGAGAAAGCTTGTAACTTATTCGCTTACTTAATAAGCTGAGCTTAATGTTAGAATTTACATGTTAGCTGTTTTTTTTCTTCTCTTATAGTTTTATTGATTTGTATATTGTTTATGTGAAAAAATTAAGATTTTACAGCTTTACTTGCGTGATTTTCTATCTCTTTGTTCTTCATCATTCTTTTATTGATCGATTTGTAGATGTTTATTAAGTTATAATAAAAGTGATTGTGTTCTAAATACAAACAAACAAATAAACATTCAAGTAAAACATCGACAATAAAATTGAATGAATAAGACATTATTAAATACTACGGTAGCTATATAACCATAACCATATCATTGCAGTGATATTTTCCCTCTAACTCATTCGTTGAGGTGATGCTAGTGAACTATTTAATAGGAATCGATTTCCCTTTTTCAATAGGAATGAATACAACACGATAGCTGAGGCTACATTTACCTTTCAAACTCTCCTACGCAGTGACAGTATTGACAATAATCTTCGTCTTCACCTGATTTCGGTTAATAAAACACTTCTTGTTCTCCTATAGTCTGATGTGCTCCCCATTGTACTACTCAGTTTTTAATCTGTACAAATCCCTGAATAATTCCTTTCATTAGGTGTACAAGTTACTCGTCAATGAGTTTGATGTGGGGATTATCGAGTTTTTGCCTAAGGCACTAAGTTTTACGATTAGATCAGCATCATAGGAAGACAAAAAACGTTGCTGCGCTCGCATGCTTCTCAGCACGTCGTCACCATCTTGAACAAAAACATTTGTCTACCTTATTTGTCTTTTTCAAGGCTTGTGTCATTTGTCGATGAAGTGCAAATACTACCGAAAAAACTGTGGACTTATGCACTTTATCTGATATGCAGGCAGCTTGCTATTGCTGTCAGAAAGTGACTATATGTGTCTGCAGAAAATCCTATGTTCGTTGATGACGATCATCGCTTGCGTCTTTTCTTCTCCTTCTTTTTTAGCTATCAGGTGGGTTGTTACTACTCATTTACGAGCTTATATCATGCTGTATAATCTGCATTATTCTGAGATATATTTCAAAGTGCTTATTTCTTATTCAAATCGAGCGACTAAGCCAGTGCTGTCAATGATGACGGTCTTCTTCGCAGATGCTGACAACGACAAGACACATTCAGTGATCGAGAAATTTGATGGAAGCTGCTTTTACAGCGCCTTGACATAGCTCACAAAACATCTTTCAGGTAGCTTTCCAGAAGGCGATTGTATCATCATCAGTATTATTTCACTTCTGTTTTACTCATACTTTCACATACCTATTATATAAACAGTCTTTCTACGCCTCCCTCGCTTTTTTCTTATCATATTTTCCTAAATAATGCACGATATATTCTAGATTTCTTAACAGCGAAGCCCCCTATGATATTCTGTTTGGCGCCATAATAAGATATCAGTTAATCACCTGAGCAGTTCGTCAAAACCTCGACGTGGTTGAGGTATATTGCGATTTGTCAATGATCGATCAGCACGGTTTTAGTCCTCGATCGACGAATGCTTATATCATAGCTCAATGCTCTCACATCCAACTAGTTAATGTACATGACGTTTTTGTAGAGCACACAGAGCAATTGAATCGATCTGGATATGACTTCTCTGGCATCTTCTGTTTAAAATGATTGTGCGTGAGGCTAAAATGATCACTACCTCATAAAGGTGAGTTCTGAAGATATCTTATCGCATGACGTGCGAATGATGTATAAAAGCTGTGACCGCCACCTTGAAACATATCGAGTATCTCGGAAGACTTTTCAGACTGTTTTCAATTTATCCAGCTAGACCTTGAGGTAGTGAGGTTCAATTTTGGTTCTGTATATAAAATAATAATATAAGTTAAGTAAAATGAATACTAGTTTAGATTCTTTTCAACTTAACGTTTACTTAGGAATTTCCAAACGTATGGAAGCTCATAATGGATCTGGTGATTGAAAATTTCCGTAAATTGATGTGTTTGTTCTGTAATGACCAGTGATTTTGATTGGTGGAAGTTTTATTGCCAATTTATATAATAAATGTGGAAATAAGGAGTTTGTTAAGGCTCAACCGCTCCAGTATGGATGGAGTTCATCAAAATTTGTATACAACATGATTTCAACTAAAAAAATCTATTTTATGGTTACAGTGAGGACAGCGATGGTAGTAAGATTGCTCACAAAGTTTTTTCAAGTGGTTAGTTAGTTTCGTTC
This sequence comes from Dictyocaulus viviparus, assembly GCA_000816705.1. Classification (NCBI taxonomy): domain Eukaryota; kingdom Metazoa; phylum Nematoda; class Chromadorea; order Rhabditida; family Metastrongylidae; genus Dictyocaulus; species Dictyocaulus viviparus. Next base: position 45,557 of record KN716377.1, read on the forward strand.
TGTAAAAGCTTTGAGGAAGACTTTTGAACCTTTTCAGAATCTAAAAAAGACTGAGTTTATCAATGAGTCAAATTCCTTATAATAAATATTATACACTAGTCGCTTTGAGTTGATTATCTTGAAGATAATCCGACATATTTTTGATTCTGTAGCATTTGTGAATGACGTTCTTGATAATTTTAGAAAGTACAATTTCTTGAATGTTCTTCGAGATGAAAAACTAAATCTTCTATAAATTCCCTATTAAGCCCTTTTTATGAGTAAAAAGCAACGAAATTACGTCATTAACTATCGGGCAAAAGCTATGCAATAAGCAATTTCCATTATTTCTGGAAAGCATTGTACAGCTATAGAATTGGCTGCTGTCATACGCTAGTTTGACTCAGTGTATGCAAGTTTGAGCTCTCATCAAGTAAATCAAAGCTTCTATCTCTCCGGGATCGATGAAATGGTGCCTGAATAATCAATACTGATTTGGAATAGAAAATGGTCAAATCAAATGGATTTATGGAGTGCTAGAATTCAAATATCTCTACGATACCTTGCAGAAGGAATATGTGGCCTATTTCCACAAAGGGATGGATAGAGTCAGTGTCTATCGTTCTAAATTTTGGCGAAGTTCAAATATTTATTTTTGTTCCTCAGGTGCTGAAAATTTGTTTACATTTGATGAATCGAATCTGCAAAGATTTTCTCATATTTGTTCTTCCGTTGACTATTTACTGTTTTGCTTGCTTACTGTTTCTTAAACTAGCTAACTTTCTAACGTTGTTTGTTGTCTCTTTGAGGTAGGAAGTACCATACTGCACAAAACATGAGTTATAATCCAAATGGTGGTATTGTTTCTGCACATGCCATCAACTATGGAGAACGAGATCTGAACATCAGAATGAGTTATGGCTTCGTACCATTTACTTCTAAGCTGATTGGCAGCTCTATTTGACGATATCCAAGATATTTTTTGTCCTCGCTATTCGGAAAAGTTTAGAGGCAATGATTTCACCATTATTTGAACTCCACTGATTGTTTTCCATGCGATCTTCCGTTGTTATCTAACGGTTGTGGTATAGTGATTCTCCTAAATTCTTCAATTGATTTTGGATACTGTAGGTATGAATTGCTAACGGGTTCATCACAATATTCTTCAACTCAAAATGATCTAGCACTGCATTTCTAATAAGTGAACGATTCGCTACTGTGTCAACGATGAGACTGCTCGATTCCGGTATTCAATGCCCGTGCCTGATAAGCCAATGTACGCTCTTTGTTGTCTAGAACATCGTCCTCCAGAATTAAGAGTATTTTTTGTTCTTTTTGTAGATCATCACGTTCATTTCTAATGAACTATTTTTCTTCTTTATATTATTTCTAGACGATTCAAATATTGTTGAATATTTATTAATTTGTTATTCATTGTAGATCTAGTTAATGTATGCGTTTCTTTCTAAAGCCTATTGAATTGTTCTGCACGATTCTGAAACACAAATAAACTACTCAGGTAGTAACTCGATCAATATTCATAGTTTAAATTACGTTGATTCATTGATTCTGGTCATAATTTTTGTGCACTCGCAAATTGTAAGCGATTTTGAACGCATTCCTGTCTCTCACTATAAACAGAAGAGCGATTAGTTTATGAATGTATCCTGATACATGCCCTATCGAGTTCGGTTACTAAAGCTTGCTTCAATTTTTTTTTTGTCATTTACTTCTTTTTTCTGTTCCATTTCTCACTTCGATTTCTTTTCTGAAATTTTCTTCATTTTTTAGAAGGGTTACAGCTGTAACATTGATTTATATGCGCTATCGTTTATCATGCCAGTTGAACGATAACCGTAATCAGTGATTGACACAGTGATTCTTGATCATTTAGTCCCATATTTTCTGTTCTGATAACCTTTAGTTTGCTCGATCATTAGTCAGCTCATGTTTTCTTATTTCGGTAACGACAAAAGGATACGATTGCCTCAGGGTTTGTTGCGTAGTGGTATACATGGGATGATGGTCTACAGGAGAGATTCAGTGCATGCAAGTTCGCGGTTTGCTCCTAGACCAACAAGCTCGCCATCCCTCCGAGATCGATAATTCGATATCAGAGAAATCTGAGGAGATAACCCACACTAACCTGATTAAGAGAGGCCCATTCAAATCATTGTAGTAACCCCTTTCGCGATATCCCATTGAATACAAATATGTACTCATTATAACGTCTCCCATAGTCGATAGAAAATATAAATACGAAAAGCTCATCTTATGATTCGCATGTCCCTCCCTATAGTTTAGTATATTCCTTTGATTTCACTTACGAAATTTATTAAAATAATGTATATAAGGCACGTTGCACGTTTATTCGAAGTGCTTTTATGTTGCGCATATCAGAACTAGGTGATTGCTAACCAGTGACACTTCCAAGCTTACTAAGCCCGCTTTTCCTCCGAGTTAAGTGATGTGGTACGAAGAAATTAGTGGAAGTAAGCAGTACCAGTTGATAGAGATAGTTTACCTGCTCACCCTAAGTCACTGTATAAAGCATTGCTGCAGTCATTCATCTCTACTACTATGTCACACTGAAGACGAAGCTAGACGCATCCGCCAGAGATTGATCATTGCCAAATCTTATTTCTTGTAGAAAGTTAGCATGCTTTATCTGCTGTTTTCGATCTAGTGGTTTTTTTTAAGCCTCTGTGTGCCTGTTGATTAGTTCTTTATTCCCTTTTAATCAACATGGTACTCTTTACTTATGTGAGTTTCACTCTTCTTTGAAATTGTTACAATGAGTGATTTTAGAAATGCTGCGTTCATTGTTGCCAACGGTAAGTTGAAAGTTTGCTGAGTTTTTGACATAGACAGTTGTATTGGTGAGTTGCTACGTTCAATATTTTCCTCCACATTAGTCAATATACCATATATTGGATTGAATATAGGCTTCGCCTACGTTAACTTGAGTTCATCACCAGAATTTTCTGGTACGACGGGGAAGGGCTCAGTACGTCTGGAGGCGGACACGAAACGCTTTAGAGCTCGCGCTTCACTGTGACGCCTACACTACTCTCGTGCCCTCTTATCGGAATATTGTGATAATATTATATGATATGAATTCTTTCCTATTATAATCCCATTACATGGCTTGACATAGGAGCAAGCTGTGATACTGCACCATCTTACAATTGGTCTCAAGAGGAAAAATCAATGATTGGTCAAGGCATTGCTAAGTGTATGAAGATCTACATCTTTCTACCGCTAATAATAGAGATCATTTACCATGTACCATGAAGATGTTCTCCATACATATGCCTTGAAGTCAACAGTACATTGTGATTTGCAAACGACTTGCAGTATATTGTCGTCTCCGAAATCGATTTTGAACTTCAGAGTCGTTAGTAGATCGATAGGCGTAGTAGTAAAAATTTAGAAATATTTCATTCGCTCGTTGCTTTACAGTTGAAGGCTAGAAGGAAAATCACAACATATTCCGATACCTTGACAAGTATGCGCTAGACGTCCACCAAAAATTAAGAGGTGTCATGTGGAAAAGAGCTAGAAGAGGTCTAACCAAGAAACAATAATCAGGGATTGATTTAATGCTGACATCGAGCATCGAAAAGCTGATGTTGAGAAAACATCAATGGTCACCTTATCGTAGTTTCCGTAGAAAGCGTTTCTGTTGTCGTGCATCTGTCTCTACTTTATCAGCGAATTATCGAGTTGTTCTCCTCAAATTTTTCGTTCATTCAGCTGCTTCCATGTTTTTCTCTGGCTTAGTACTTTTCTTTACTACTGCCACAGTATACAGTCTGGATAATGGCTTGTACAGGTAACGAAACGTGATTGATTGTGATGGATTTTCGTTAGTATATGAATCTATTATTCTTATTGTAGAACACCACCAATGGGATGGATGTCATGGACGACGTTTTTCTGTAACGTCGATTGCGAAAACTTTCCGAATAACTGTATTAATGAAAAGCTTTATCGTGAGATGGCCGATCGACTTGGTATCTACTGTGGCTATAAAAAACTGCCTGTTTTTTTTTCCTTCGAAAAACATTAACGTGATAATTCAGTTGGAGACGGGTATCTTGCTGCTGGTTATAACCGCGTACATATTGACGATTGTTGGATGGAAAATGCACGAGACGAGAAAGGGCGACTGGTGGCCGATCGAAAGCGATTTCCTAATGGCATAAAGAATTTATCAAATTATGTAAGGAGATAACAATAATCTTTTTATCTTAGAAACTATTTTTCATCCTGGAAAACCTTTACACCTCTCTCTAGTGATTACAGTGGATGCTGACAACCAATAATCATATCAGTTGCCATTACAATAAGATGTACGATGCTTCTGAATACTTCGTAGCTTCCAGAATAACCGACATATTGCTCATTCGAATTACTGTTGATGTATTCAGATGCACGAACGAAATCTGGAGCTAGGCATTTACTCGGATGTCGGTACGAAAACATGTGCTGGTTATCCAGGCAGTATGAATTATTTGAAAGTACGTTTCTAAAGATTTCAATTTTTCAATTTCTCATTTCTTTCATTAAATCGATCCATATCAATATATAGATTATTAATGCTTCAACTACACCACCAAACCATCTGTTAAGGAGTTTAAAAAAATTGTACTTCAGCAAGCTTCTGCAATCGCTAATCACTCAAGCCTCCAAGCCTTCGCAGCAAATTTAGTGCTCAAAAAAGCCACAAAAATCTGCTTCATTGGGCATTCCAATGTAGCTCCACAATAATCCTTTCTTTCAAAATCCAGATTAATCGATAATAAAGTAGAAATAATGTAATTGACTCTACGCCTCAATATGTAAAATGGTACTTTTTAGAAGAAATCTCTAATAGTACAATGGATCATATGTTGGAGTCCTATGAAAGTTAAGGTCATTAGTCCATTCTGATTCTCTCAATCCAACCAAATTTGCCAGGAGCAACGGAATCAGCTAATAGTTATACACCATGAATTATGCACAAACATCGATGCAAACCTCTATGGGTAACAGTTAAGGCTGAGGTCGATTTGCAATGGTGACTCTGTTGCCATGTTAGCGCTCCTTACCCTCCCAGATTACTTTGGTACTAATTCACCGACCCGTAAATGATATTGCTGGGCTTGGGAACCGGGCTCGAACCCGCGTACATGGTAATTGATAGGAGAAAAATACTAGACTAAAGTACTAAAAAAATATATCAAGCCCGCGCTTGTTTATAACTACAATTTTGAAATGAGGATATCAATCAATTTATATGCAAATTATAAGGATAAGATAGACTATGGCGTTGATCGACCCCTGTTGGGGGGTACGCTTAAGCAATTGTGCCCAACGCGTGGTCAATGACTGAGGACTTGAGTTGACGACTCTCCACCAAATCATTGATGCTTATTTTTTGTGGCTTCTTCTAGTACCAATCTACTTACAAGTAGCGATAGCCATCTTGGTGAGCCTAATGGCAGCCGCTAACATATGTGTACTTATTTTTATCTGTGTACCACTGTAGCACTTCCACCACTGCCTCACTCACACCTCATTATAAGAAAAAAATGTCTTGAAGCATTTCTAATGAAACTGCTCCAGTTAGATTTTAAAAAATCTTAGAATTCAAGATCGATGCAAATACGTTTGCTGAATGGGAGGTGGACTATCTGAAAATGGATGGTTGTTTTGCAAATACCTCGTTTATGCCTATTGGTGAGGTTTCTTTTCTTCTACGAAGTATTTTGAAACATTTTTTTAGGCTTAGCTGAATGAGGAAAATTTCTGTGGCGTATGGTTTAAAAAAATTAGGAAAACGTAGGTAAAAGCAAATCAATTGAATCATAGTGTAGAAGTTCTCAAGCTTCCATAGATAACTTATTTCTAGTACTGATAAACAGTGATAGGTGAGCTGTAACGTGTCAAATTGTTTCCGTAGCTAATTTTCTAACACACGTCCAAATTTACTGGCTTAAAGTATTAAAAATCTTTCAAAAATATCAGTCAATACCTACAGTACCTATAGAATGCTTGTGTAGATCACATGTAACTCCTTATGAACTTCGTAAAATTCTATCCGCTTCTTCTTCGATTGAACACATTAAAATCCTTTTTTCTCCGCCAAAAATTATTACTAGGTCGGTTAGAACCTTAAATAATTGTTTGGCAAAAGTACATCATACTGTTTTAGCAATAACTCAATGAGGTAAAACGCAAACAAAACTTTCATTGCGTTAGTTTCTTCTCTTCGATCAGTATTCGTTTGAAATTATTCATAGAATTCGCTGTTATCATAAGACCTTAAGAATATATGGTCCATACTGCAGAGTGAACTTAAGAATTTGAATGGTTCTTTTTCTTTACTTTTATTTTATGGTTTAGATTCCTAGTTTAAGACGATTCAGGTTATCCGAAAATGCAACGCTCTTTGAATGCGACAGGTCGTCGAATTGGTTACGGCTGTGGCTGGCCACTTTTCTTCTACACAGCTGGTCTGAAAGACAAAGTATGTTTTGAATTTTAAAGGATTTTAACGATAAAACCATAAATTTGAGGACAGATGAGTTAGAAAGATCCACTGCTTAATGCTACTTGAGGTTGCACTCCATCCGCTAGATTAATGAAACGCACCGAATAATTTTTTTGAAAAGCTTGTTGAGCCCACTTGAAAAAAAAAATTAGAATAAGAATAACATAATAAGATTTCTTCAAATAAGTAATAAGATTTGATTGTATCATCTCGATTATCCGATGTTTCATTGATTTCATAATTTTCCATCCTGAATAGTTCTTGTAGTACGGCTTGTGCATTTTGCATACAACTCATAGCCGCCGGCACTTTGGAGCATCTCAGTATTCATTTGAGTTTCTTATGGAGTTTCGTTATGTATATGTACTGGGTAATCAACTGTGGAAACCATATGATTCTTGTGCTCTACAAAGAACTTCCTTTTGCGTCCAACCTCAACATCTGAACGTATAATTGAGTAAAACAAATTGAACATTATCATATTTTAGATTGACTATAATGCTGTGAAAGCAACATGCAATACCTGGCGACTATTCTATGACATTGAAGGATCGTGGAAATCCATCAGCAGCATCATTCGCTATATGGACGAGAATCAGGACGTGTTAGCGGCTACGCAAACGCCTGGAGCATGGAATGATCCCGATATGGTTTGTTTGTTTATTATACACTTGGTTCAGCAGAAATTAATACGAGTTATTTATAAACAAGTATGTTTGTAATTATAAAATTTGAAAACTTAGGTGATAATCATTAATAACAATAGCAAAAGGATAATCCTTTAGAAAGGTGGATAGGCTTAAGCTCTATCTCTATAATAATACCGATTTCCATAGAGTTTTTGTTGTATGTTAATAACTACCTAAAAAATGACATTCAATTGCTTCCATGTGAGGAACTATAACTCATTTGGGAATGTACCAAGTCATTTTAAAGAATTGGAAATTTCTCATAGCTTTATTATCTTTTGTCATCAGTTTTGTTTACACATTTCGTTTATAATATCAATTTTAACTATTCTAGAATATTTGTATTTTGCTTATATTCATATGAAGTGGTGTAGTGCTGAAGTGCCACAGTTACACGCAGACTCGATTGAGTTCGCTGCCGCCCGCCATCACTTCAAATTCTGAAAATTGTTGCAAGAGGAATCTGGGTGAGATTGACAGCACTGACTTGGTAAAGAGTGGTCAACTCAAGTCACTGTACAGAACTGGCACGCATTCAAGTACCTTCACGAGATCACGTTGATCATGAATGCGTTGACAGATCTTGCCAGAAATGATTGATAAACGCCAAAGATTATCTTATCTGCGAAGACTTATATGAGAGGATTTGTGATTACTAATAGATGTACAATCCAACTTAATTAGGTATAAAATAAAGAATTTTCAAGCGAAATTATTATGAGGTGAGATCAGTAAATACTTAGCAACATTATGGAAACATTTAGGTAGACCTGATAAGCATATGACTTCATTTTTTTTTAGCTTGTTATCGGACTACCAGGTGTGACCGTTGACCAGGCTAAGGTCCAGATGACATTATGGTCGGTGAATTAATCTTTGAATAACGAACAAATTAGTATAAATGCTTGTCATTTGGTCATAGGTCTATTTGGTCATCACCGTTGATCATGTCAAACGATTTACGAATTCTTAAATCTGAATTCAAAGAAATTCTAATGAATAAAGATGTCATTGCTGTAGATCAAGATCCTCTTGGTATAATGGGAAAACTCGTACGACAGGTTGGTGGGATGTACTAGAATTTCAATTTCAAAAATGATAGCTATGACTGGATCAGAATTAGTTACAGAGTGGATGGATTAACGTATATGTGAAGCCGGTGATTCCTGTGCTTAATGATACGACTTCTTTTGTAATTGCTGTGGTGAATTTAAACGAATCAGAATATGAGGTAAGTTTTCATTGTGTGTGTTAGGGTCACTCTGGTGAGTTTCATAGCATGAAAATATGATTTGGATTCTCATTGTTAATTAGTAATTTCATACAAAGCTTTGTAAATGTATACTATGGAATTAGCTAGCATGCTTACATTTCTGTATATTATCGATTTTTGGTTACAAGCACTAATTGATTTTCAATAGAATCCTTACAAATGTAACTGATACTTCGTTATGCCTTCATTGGCATAAAAATTACTAAATGTCAATGAAAATTCACGTCTCAAATCTCTATTTGTTCACTAAAGTTCTTCTGTTAGTTCTTTCACCTCACAATGAGAAGCGTATCAAAAGCTTTATACGTTTTTATTCTTATTGTTATTATTTATTTGTTTTGTTTCTGATGAGGAACAAATTGGAGTGAATTCGGAATGTGTTACATCGGCTAATGTTTACAGTAAACAGTCATTTGATGAAACTTCTGAATCACTTAACTTAGATAATTAGGCGAGAAATATGCAGATGCTGTCTTAGTTGAATACATAAGATCACCTCTAGCCTCTATAAGCGATCAATAAGCAATTTAAAAATTCCGCTAAGCATGGGAGATTTGACTCAAACAAAATAGTACTCCTGCTAGTAATACTAATACTAGTAATACTGCTGGAAGATTTGACTCAAATACAGCAATACTGCTGCCAGTAATACTAATACTAGTAATACTACTGAGAGATTTGACTCAAAGTAATACTACTACTGCACACATCCTCATATGAAACATTTATTCTATCGATTTACTCATTGAGTTATACAAATCATAAAGAAAAACATGATAGTTTTATATCGTTTTAAAAGTGAGGACTTTTTTGAAAATCATTCCGTATGATTGATATGTGTAGGAGAATATTCAAAAATTTTTAAGGAAGTGCAATTCTCAATAGAATCGCTTGGACTGAAAAATGAGGCCGGTTATGAAATGCGAGATCTGTGGAGGAGAGAAAATATCGGCCATGTTAATTCTTCATATATTCATCATGTTAAACTTCAACCAACATCGGCGACATTACACAAATTTACTATCATTTGAATAATGTCTTTCATTAAATTATGTGATGAATAAATATTGATGAAAAATAACTGTGAGGTAAAAAAGGAAAAATTGAGTACTTTCGTTTCTCTATGATGTACGGTAGATGAAATGGCATTGATGATGACAACACATGGCGGCTTTTTATGAAACATGAAAATGTTTTGTAAACATTAACAATTACCAAAGAAGAAAATAACTATTTGAAGTTTTGTTGCATATCTTTTGCCAATTATTGATTAGATATGATCAAAATCTGTTATTTTTTTTTGTTAGTAATCAAATATGAAAGGTCACGTAAACAGACCGCTACGAGCTTTTAATTTTCCATAAAGTGCATAAATGCTTTTGATTTTCTATGAAATTTTTCCACACAATATTTACTAATGATTTAACTTTGATGAAACAATAAAATTTATTTATGCTTATTTTTAAAACATACAAAAATATCGTCAAGGACACCATTATATTAAGTACTTGCCTAAGGTATGTTTATTCACCTCTCAATGAATAGCTCAGGATATGACCTAATCGAAATCTGTATACAATCAAAGCATAGCGCTGCTAGAGAATGATAAAAGAATTGAAAAAAGTAGTAAACAAAACAATACATCATATTTGTTATATGGTAGATACATTTGTTTACTTGTTTATAGTTATTTCTTAACTAACTGAAAGGACGTATAGCATTTAGCAGCTCAGTTCAGCTTAAAGTTTTCACTTAGAGGATGAGATTAAAAATGTAATTTTTTGTCTTCTAATGAATATAAGCAATTTACCATAACGTTACGAGTGCATGATATCCTGATTTATCTTGGACCAATGATATCAATGTTTATTTTAACGAACTACGTACACGATTGTTCAATATATTTTCAGGTCATTCAATAATCAACGATAGCATATTTAATTACATATGACAGGTGATACATTGCCTCTATATCGGCAGCCCGCGCTACGTGGCATCGATTGACACTCTACGCGCGTCACCGTTAGCACGCGCCTATATTTACGGCTGAGGCGTTCATTGTACTAATTTGCAAGTTCTGTTGTTTATCTAATCAGTTTTCATCAATAACTTACATAATCTTAATATGTTTTGTAGGTTTTGACGGGTCCTAAAACCTCTTAATCAGTTAGAATGCTTATTTAGTTTGGTTTTCATACTTTTGTCATCTGTGACAATTCGATTAGTTGCTGAAACGTTGCAAAGAAAGCAAACATAATTAGGAAGCGTTTTGGAATAAACGCTTAGACAAATACTTTGATATCGTAGACTCTGAACGACGTTAATTTCTATGATTTTTTTTTAGTGTAAGATTTTTTTTTGCAGAATTTCTTGTACTATGGACTTTACACAAAAACGTAAGAAAGCGGTGAATTGGTGCTCTCAGGAGAACGATCTCATCATTGAATTGTTACTAGAGTGTTACAATACGTACTACTTCAAGTTTTCTGACGGTATAGTGCTCTTCGGTTGCTCTTACTACATCCCTTGTTGATGAACTAACTGTTGTCATAATAATGACCTCGCATCATTAATTTTTCTAGTACAACCTAATGATAATTGATAAACTGAAGACTATGAATAATTAATTTTTACGTGTCTAAGTACGGTATTTTCAAAAGTATGTCTTATATCGAAACAGATATGCTCTGTTTTATTTAAGAGCGACGATTTTTTTCTCCGATAACGAAAAATACCATGTTAGCCGTATTTGATTGAGATTCAGAAAGATGTTACCGTTTTACTTCACCGATGAAAAATCCGGAGTTAACACCAAGTTATACAAGTTTTGTTGCACTATACATACCATTTTTTATACTTGATAGACCTGTTCTAAACTTCATCTAGTTTCGAATTACTTTTCCGTGTTTTTTTCCAGTTTAATGGGAAGTAATTTCCATTCACATACGTACGTGGAATAATATGTACTTTGTGTACTTGAAAAATGCTTTTAGGTTCCAAAAAAGGTATAAAGGCTGTACGTGATACGCTGCACGAAAAATGGGCAGAAAAACTTACGAAACTAGGATTTGCTGAACGAACACCGGCGCAAGTTGCTGAGAAGATTAAAAAAAGCATCATCATAACCAGGAAATATATCAACACAAATGTCAGTATAGTTTAGTTTTTTTTTTTTTTAATTAATCATTATTTACATTAGATCTATATGCCTTTTGTAGGAAGTTTTTAACATTCTCAACTGCAGCAAAATTCGATAAAATCGGGTTAACAGTCATAAAAATTTTATCGTAAAAACTTTTTAAGACGGTCCCTAACTATTATTTTCGAAGTACAGGAAAAGTACGTAGACATAAGCGTTGGTTTTCTTCATTTATTTTGCATTTTTACAATTTTTCACAATTCCTTCCTTATTCCAACTAATGAATACCGCTTATTTACTGACTTTATCTTTCAGATTTGTTATGAGACATTTATTATTGGCTATACTTGGCCATACTTCTTATTGTGTTATAGGGTGAAAATCTACGAACTGGTCGTACAGAAGAGTTGGCATCACACCTACGACCACTTGAGAAAAAGTTGCGTGAAGAATATAGTAAACAATCAAATGTATGTGGATTCGACAACTCTACAGGCTAGTTTTGTTCCTTATCTATGTTTATATCTGAGTTTATTGCATTTAACAACAAATTTCAGATGACAACATAGTCAAATTTTACGATCTGTTGAAGGATGTAAAGGAAGAATCTTTATCACCAACAGGTCCATTGAACGCAATAGAGACTGAATGTAAAGGATTATGTCGTGATCACGAAGCTAGTACAAATGATAATATCGAGGTTTGTTGTGAAATATAAAGGCGTTTTTTTACAAATGACAGGTTTTTTTTAACAAAATGAAAGTATGCTCAGGATTTATCGTTGAATGGTCCATCTCATGCTTCTACAATAGCTCAAGTCCTTGATTTACCACCCGTTGCTCCAGTAGCACCATTCAAAAATTCTGTTACGCTTCCTTCTCTTGTGAATAGAAATAAGAAGTAAGTAGTTTAATTTAGTTAATGAAACACTTGGATGACAGCGATATATGCAATTGTTCATTCCACAGTTTTGCTATTCGCAAACATGAATAGTGCGGATGGTTGTACTGTATCGATGTCTGTGTTCTTCATTTGAAATGACTGTTGTGTCTTCAACATAACCTGTTTAATTACTACAGTGATATACTGGGTTGTTTCTAATGTAAATCTATGCTTATTCAGGCGTACTTCTGAAGAAGATATTGATGACGTAGCAACTAAACGACATCGTATTCTTGATGCTGAAATGGAACTAATCCAACGAAAACGTCATTTGATTGAAATGAAAATCAAATATTGGGAGGGGAAAATGAAATGTTTGTCGGATTCATCAACCTAGATTATGTCGCAAGTGACATAATGAACACATGATTTATAGCTTAATTGTGTATCGGAGAACAATTTTACGGGAATTCATTTGCTTAACTAATGTTGTGATACTTTGTATAGATTTAAATTTTGACACTGATTCAGTGCTGTAAATGCGTTTGTTTCTGAATATTCAGTTGACCAATTTTGTCATAATATTAGTATGATTAGGAGTTAATCTGAGTAGAGGATTTGCATAATGTGCTAATTTTTAGTGGATAGGTATAGATAAAAGTATGACCAAAATCCATTACTGTTGAAGTTGTACAAAGCTTCACAGCTCTTGCATTACAATATTCGTATCTAGATAATTCAAGTGAATATTGAAAGCAACAGAACCGTTGCCATCAGTCTTAACATCTATCCGCTGTTTCTAAGTGTTGAATGTTATTGTTGAGTTAAAATTAGTTGCGAAATTGTGTTGGTAGATCATTTGGCTAAAATGTTGGTACGTGTTATGAATTATACCAAATGTGTACTCCATGAAATATCTGGAATTCATAATCTTGTTGTGAGATTTGTTGCCTGTTCCGTTATCAAGAACATGTAATTAAAAATTCGCTCGTTTTTACCTGTATGTTAATGCAAGCTGCATTTTTTACTCTGTGTAATAAAAGCTGATCCTACATCATGTTTAATACTACCAGTCTTTTTTTCATCGATAAGTGAATAAAAAAGTATGAAATACACATTCTTCTAAACATATGGATCTTCTGATTATGATGTGAAGTCACCGAACTATTTGGTTATAGTGGATTATCATTGGAAATATCAAGCTTCTAAGCACTAAGCTTATGGTAGTAAGTATCAATTCAGTATATGCTTCGTACGTGTAGTAACTATTTAGGTATATGTGGTATAAAGTCACGTAATACAGAGTTCTTTAGTGAACCAGTGAAAAAGTTTTGAATGAGGGATATTGGGGTGCTGCAACAAATTGTTAATATTCCTCCCGTACAGCGATAAACAGAATTAAGAGATCAGCAACGGAAGTAGGCGAAATAGTTCTAGGATTATGCATTGGTGTTTGGTAGAATCACTATTGTGAATGTTTTTTTTGGAACTCTCTGATCAAGATATAATTGATAGCTACTATTAGTAGTAAATATATTGTATTTTGAATTCTACATTGTTATTTATAGTTGTGATGGGCAGTACCATATAGTGGAGTGTTATGTAGAAAACCTTCTAGCGAAGAGGAATTCAATTAAAGGGTCTGTTCTCTAGATAATACATTCTGTTTTACTACAAATAATATAAATCAGAACTTTGAAAGTTTTATTTGAATTTGCAGGTATGATGGTATCATACAGTGTGCTTATTATTGGTGAAAAGCCACTCATTATCTTTTTTCAATGGAAATCAATGTTAATAGAAAAAAAATACTTATAGTAACAACTGTCGTATTACCAGTTTTCTACGGGTACTCTTAACTTTCGCAGTACAGAACTACCTGATAAGTGACTTATTTTGATGTCCATGTTTTCACACGCTTTCATTCTATAATTGAATTCTATTTGACCACGATATTTATAACTATGGAATTATGAACTATTTTTAATTTCCTATTAAGATATTATACTTGAACAACTGGGTTGAATCTGCTACGCATGTCATGCGAGTAGTTGAAAACACTAAAACTAGTAAGTGCTCAATAACTGACACATTTCGTCAACTCCTCAAAATCATTGAGTCCGAGAAATAGAGTTTGAAACCAATCACTGAATCGCACTTTTTGCGTGACTTGTACTTTTCGTTGTTAACCTGTGGTTTTGATTCGGTCCATGAATGATTTCTTATAGATAGTCGAAATCCCTCTACCTATCGAAACTCTCTATTTGTATCCTTATTAGCATTAAAATATCAGCACTTTGAACTGGTAGATATAATGTTTACAAAAACAAGATGATTTCTACTGCATAATATCACAGGTTTTTGTGATTTTTTGTGCACGTAGCGCTTCCAATAACAAGTAAGCAGTAATTTAAGGCCACACTGATACTAAATCAGCAACTAGTGCGTATGTCATGTCAATCCTCACAACAAACAGATCTCATTATAAAGATTTTTGACGAATTTTTTAATGAAGTATCAGTCCTATTGCTTTTAAGACATTTCATTTGTTTTGATCTGCTGGCCAGTAATCTAACTTCTTTCTTTTCCCTTGTACATCATGCACTGTAATTTTTTGCTCTTACATATCTATATATGCACAAATATATGTTATAAAAAATTTGTATGTCAGTTTTTTGAGCTCATGTCCGTTGTCTAAAATAAGACATCGTGTAGAGAATACTCTGTCAAGTATTTTCTACTTCATCGACAATTTGTACTAACAAATGTATTCTTTACTTTCTGCACAATCTTTCATCAAAATGCTGCTAAGAATAGCAAATAGGTCACTGCTTTGAAGAGGTAGAGGAATAACAGAGCGTATTTGTTTAGATGATGTCCTAAATGTTTGAACGGAGCGATGTTTATGGTGTATTTAGTGCATTTGCCTATTGTTCCTAAGTCGGTCGCTATGATTCTTAACGTTTTAAGTGATTGTTTATCAATATAAGGCGTTTTGAATTATACAGGATTATGAAGAGGCGTAATGCTCGAAAAAGACCATACACTCCGGATCAAAGTGGCAGGAAAACTTTGCATCAAAATGTTGAAAGTGACGTAGATGAAATCATCGATGTAGAAACAGTTTGTTTTCTATTAACATCTGTTCATTTAATTTCATCTTCGAGATATATTTATTAGAAAGCAGAGACAAGCACAGTATTTTTGGAGGATTGGAAATGGATTGGATATAAAGTTTATTCATGTGTCGAAATTGAAATGGTATAGTACTCATAGCGCTTAGTTGTGACTATTTTCTATATTATTTCATAAGCAAATTAAAGAGTCGTAAATTATGAGATTAGTACAAGTGGGGTTGAATTAAATTGCTTAATCCTACCATAAATACTGCGTAGCATTACGAATAGTTTCAGATTCACACTGCTCAACTTGTGAATATTAGGACAACATCACCATGCGAAAATCGAGGTAATACTATGTTGTAGTGAGGGTTTGTGACACTTTTTTAATCGTGTGTTTTTCCCAATAATGGTTGAAAGTAAATCCGTTGTTAGTGTTTCATTTAAAATATTAGACTGAACTATAAGTTTTAATAAAATTCAATTACAAGGGAATACATATTTATGAGAATATTTTTAGTCTTTAGGTCAGATAGCTGTGCGAAAGCCTTTTTCACGTATGAGCCGTATGACTAGCCGTCTATCTGGATCTCTCCCTCATGTTCGATACACACCTAAAATTACTTTAGTTGGTCGAGGTGAACTTACGATTTGTTTGAAACCTGCATTTTTTGGAACTAGACTTGTCTAAACCTGCACAAGTTGTTTTGCTTTTCAGAAATCGCTTCATTTTTTACTTTTGATTGGGAATTTTCTTCTATGATATAGCTATAAAATGTCGATTGTTAAACGTAATTCAATGGTTTCAAGGAAGAGAAGAGCGTTCGAAATTCACGTCTCTCTCTGGTTCGCAGAAAACTGCTGATAACCAACGTTCTAGCTTTGCGGAAGTTCCACCGGTAACACAAAGACGTGCTCCCATCCTTGCAGTTAAGTTGTTTTTTTTTCTTCTTTTTCTCTTATTTTTTCTTTTCTCTATGTCTTATTTCTTTCATTGTCTTTTTTCTATGTCTTAATTTTTTTCTCTTTTCT
>KN716377.1:62307-80683 GCA_000816705.1 Dictyocaulus viviparus
CAAGTTGTTTTGCTTTTCAGAAATCGCTTCATTTTTTACTTTTGATTGGGAATTTTCTTCTATGATATAGCTATAAAATGTCGATTGTTAAACGTAATTCAATGGTTTCAAGGAAGAGAAGAGCGTTCGAAATTCACGTCTCTCTCTGGTTCGCAGAAAACTGCTGATAACCAACGTTCTAGCTTTGCGGAAGTTCCACCGGTAACACAAAGACGTGCTCCCATCCTTGCAGTAAGTGTTTTTTTTTCTTTCTTTTTCTCTATTTTTCTTTTTCTCATGCTATTCTTTCATGCTTTTTTCTTATGCAATTTTTTTCTCTTTCTATAGGAAGGTTTCGATTTTTAGTGGTTTTTAGTTGCTTGAAGTCATTTCTTTTCTACGAATTTTTTCATTAAGGATGAGGGTATTGGTACGTTTGCCGTTCCAAAACTTCCATTAGAAGAAATGACGATGTCTACAAAGGTGAGATTAAGAATTTTTTTGATGGTTACTTATTTGCCAGCAATACAAAAGCAAGTTGCTCTAACATGATTTCTAAGAATTTCTCCAGCATTACTAAACAAGCATTATACAGGCGTTACGAGCTATTCAAGAAGATCACAGCTTGCTAAAACTGGGTTCACACATTTACGTTGACAGTCAAACACACTCTATTTCCAAAGACATGGAATTTTCTACTGGTAAGTTCTCTCCTGTGTGCTTTACTGATGACGAATTTCAGTGGTTAATTGAAGGCTTCAAATTCCTTGTATAAATAAATAATTGTAAATAGGGCCATCAACATCATCTGATGAACAGAGGAAAACTGTTGGAAGCAAGGTAAACCATGAGTAATTGCTCGGTTTTTTTGTTTATTACATTTGGTTACGAAACCATTCAAAAAACGTTATTTAATAGTTAGTTATTTCAATGGTGGAAATTCGAGGATAAAATATAACCAGAGTTTGTTTACTGAGTTTTTCGAAGTTTACCTGTTGAAACTATTAGGATTTTGCGAATGCAATTCATTATACTGTTTTGATGAATACTTGAAGAAAATCTTTTTAACAAGCCTGCTATGTTTTGAACGTTGGTGCGTGTCTAGCTTGAAATATGAAGGAAATGTTTATATTAAGTACTACTAAATTAGTAATTGAGATTACACTGCCTTTGACATATTTACAATTTGAATTTTTATCAAGACTTTTCTCAGGAAATTCATTAAGAACATTCCTTCACTTATATGTTTCCAAAATTAAATTTTGCATTTCGTATACTTAGCTCTTCTTGTTTCTCTTTTATACGAACTTATTTCAGTCGGCACCATCTGACACTTTGGCATGTGCTCATCCTCACTGCCAATCGATATTTACAAATGTGGAAGATTTGATTTCACATTTGGTCTCATTTCACTGTCAACATCAGTTTAGACAGCGAAGGTTGACGTTTGTCTGCTTGCAGAAGTATGAGGTGGATTCAAAGAGAAAGGTCGTTTTGCACATCTGTATTACGCATTAATTTATTAGGCTTGGAAAATGGCTCATGAAAAAATGTTTGCTGCGACGATGATTGAGGAGACTGATAGAGAAGAGAATGGAGGTGGTTATATAATTAAGAATTAATTTTTTTAGACAATATCTTAGCATTTTTAGAGTTCACACGAATACGTTATCATTGCGAATATTGTGATGGTTGGCAACACCAGCTATTGAAAAAAGAATGTGAAAAAGAAGGCAGGTCCAGGCAGATTTTAGGAGGGTGTCCGGCACATTTCTCAGTATCTATCAGCCACCAACAAAGGTTTTTTTTTCTAAGCTTAGTTTTCTATTGGCAATTTTCTCATATTATCTTTTTTCCTAGTCTTGTCGTAGTTTATGGTTGTTTTGCTCATCTGGGTCACAAAAAAAAAGTATCAGCTCCAACCGTTCGTACGCTTGATCCCACTTTTCAACGCAGTCGATGGAAAACAATTCCTGTAGGTGACCTGTAATTATCTTTAGTTCTCAGATAAGTTATAAATAAAGTACTGTTCTTCTTTATTGCAGGCTCAATGCAAGTATTGCCATAAATGGTATGGTTCTCAAGTTATGATGAATCGTCACATAAAGGAGCAACATTTAGATTCAAATTTTTCGAAGTGTGTTGTTTCTTATCCAACTTGTTCTACTTAATGCAGTTTTCGATTAAAATAAATTTGATCACTTTCTTCTTTACGATGATACAATTTGTTCAGGGGTACGACTATAGAATGCGGTGACCCGCATTGTGATGTAGTCTGCGACCGTATGTCAACATTATGCGAGCACGTTGCGCAGGAGCATTGTCGCGACGACTTAGTAATTGAAGAATTCAAATTTCCTTGTGTTAATAAGTTTAAGGTCTGAAAATTGTGAGTTTGTCGAGTTATTTGTGATTTGTCAAGATAATAGTGTTTTTCTCAGCACTGGAAAGACCAAGTTGAAGCAGATACGATTTCCAAATTTGTTCTATCATCCAGTCGTACACGTGCAAGTGGTATAATACAGTCGTAAGTTTTTTACCTATTTATCACAGTATCCGTCCTAATGTTCTGTTCTTTCAAGCTATTACCTGTGCCATTTGAGTGGGTATGCAAATCGTTCACGTCATTCTACGTTATCCGCAGGACGTCTAAGAACGACCAAAAAACTTGGACGTTATTGTACTGCTTTTATAAACACAAAGGAACTATTGGACGGGTAAGAGTATCTGGTAATTGTAAGTACATTAAAGAATTTAAGTTTTGTTTCAATTACTCAAAAGAATATTTTAAAATTAAATTACGACATATATCAAGGTGACCTGGATTTGAATGTAAATCCCTATCTTAAGCTATATATTAATACCCAAAAGAAAATAGTGTTTTTCTCAAAGTGTTGCTTTATTTTTTGTTTTCTTCTTGATGAAGATGTCGGTTGATTGCTAAGTTTTTCCAGGAAAATAACAATTTCTCAAGCAGTCAGATTCTTCGCACAACTTCGTTTTAATTTGTTCAAAATGTTTCATTTGTGTAAGATGAAGGAAAGTTTTTCAATCATGTAATGAAGAGCTCAGATGGGAAGCATACTTGCATAGTCTGCTCGATCGAACAAGTTTTTTTTTGACATCAATTTCAGCCAATTACTTAGCCCTTTATCAAATGTCTGTAGTTGGAGAAGCTCAAAGAGTATTCCCATACTCAAGAAATTTTACAAAATTATAAAACATAGGCGTAGTACAAATCCTTTTATACGGACTCCAAAGCTGAATAGTGGGTAAATTGTTTAATTGAAAATAAGGACGCAGCATCAGGCTAGACTTCTTAAGTCCTGATTTTTTACGTGCCTGCCTAGGGACATCCTCAAGATAGCCATGCGTGCCCATGCAACATTTATTTCATATGGTTTATCTATTTTATCCTTTTCTATGTTGATAGATATTACCCTGACTACGCTTCAGCCAATAATACTATGATAAATTTTCATTTTTTCGGAGTTCTTCCTACCAGTGCAAAGTACTTTCCATACATATTTAGTAATTTCATTATTTGTTGCAGCTTCAGTAAATAGTTGAGCGATATTATTCCGATTTTTCGGGTTTGTTTTATGTAAGAGTAGTAAGTAGCTGCTCGAAAAGCTGATTTAGAGCCCAAGTTCCCTTAGCACACTTACTTTTTACTGAGAATAAGTTGGGGAATGCGATATCAAAATACTTCTTGAATATTTTCTGTCATTTAGATGTCCAAGTTGCTGTGAAATGCTTTCCGAAATTAGTTATTTTTCTGGGTTGAGCTTCACCAGGGTCACACTTCTTGTGCAAAATGGTTATGCATGCGCGTGATCATGTACAGATAGACTGGAAAAAAGAATTAAATATGGTTTTCTTTAGAAATCTAACATCTTGGTCAAGAAGCAGAGAAGATTAGATATTTCGATTTGCTCGTTTCTGAACTGCTTCCTCTATTTGGTAAAAATAGGGTTAGTCATTCCATTGGGTGAACATTACGCTCATCGGCGACTTTTCCTGTTTACAAAGTTTTCATAGAAAAAGCGTGTTATCGACATGAATGCGAATAGGTGTGAATCTTTTGCTCTCCTAATCCCAACTTTTCAATGCCTCAAATTTTTCCGTTTTTATTCCTATTCTTCGATTGAAATTCTCGACAATAGTAAAGGAGGGCTTTCCATTTTGAATCACTTTTTTGTCTGAATGTAAAATATTATAGGTGTTTAGTTTGCTCACACTGATTGTACTGTGTACTGAATAAGTGTGGATGATAGTGATTTTTTATCACTTGGAAACTGTGTACGGCTAAACGAACGAGTACATTTCGCATGAATCGAAAATTTGGCTGCAAAACAGCAAATGACCCTTTGCCGGTTTTCTTTCTATTTTGGGTCGTTTGCAAGGTTACCATTCGGAATTAAATACGTTCTGTAGTTTTGAGGCATAGCGTGGAAATCGGCGCTCATAGAAATTTTTTTGTCTACCATGTACACTTATTAGCCACGATGAGGTGTGATTTCCCGTTTGATGGCTTTGTTAAATTAACTGTTACGATTTGATATATAGATTTAGTAGAATATTAACAAATATTAACGACGAAAATTTGAAGATATATTGAACTCTTTTAGAGCAGTTACTGTGCAATGCTGTCTAGGACATTTCGGGCATGGCTTCGATGTTCGTCGACTACCCCTACCAATCAAAGTAAAAGAGGAGGTATCAGAATTGCTTCTCAAGGGCACCGATCCACAAGCTGTACAGGATATTGTGCGAAGTATGGAATGTTTTCATTATTATTTGTTTGGCAATGTTTATTGTGAATATATCATGATCAAAGCGAATATCATCTGTTTATATTTATTGCATTCATGAAGAGGACAAGAGTTAAGTTGGATGTTTTTACCACAAAATACAGTGATGAATTTGAATGATGACATGTATATTATAAGGAAAAAACTATCTTCATTATTGGCTTTCTTCTTTTCAGAGAAATATTCACCGGGTGAGCGAGGTTATTATCTCAAGCGTTATGAAATTCGCAATATTGCTGATAAGTTGAGAAGGCGTGGTTTGATATTACCGAAAGAAAAACAGTCGGTGAGATTTCTGAAGCATCTCTTAGAATTTCAGCAAAAATCATGATGTACAATGTATACATGTTTAATAAATCGAATACATGACGATTATAAATAGCCAAGTTTTCTATAAGTTCCATCTATAAGTTTTCTATGTTCATTTTATACGGGCTATAACTATAAAAGCGTATTACTAATGAATTTCATGTGGTTTTTCGCAGTATTTAGTTAAGCTGTACTGCCGCAATTGATACGCAGTCAGCACACAGTATATGTATACCATGTCTGTTTGTTTTATGCTTTCTAAATTAAGTTAATAATAAGACGAATTTACTCCTTTGGCAATTAGTACTCATTTAGCAAATCCCGTCGACAAATTCTGTTTCGTTGTTGGGGCAAAAGAAAAGTCCAAATTGTGTTAAGATTATGAATGGTTTTTTTGACAACATGGAGCTAAGCGTGTCTTTAAGCGATGTATTGATAGATACGAAAATAATATAAGGTTGTTATTGAGATGTATTAAGATAACTTCTGACAAAATTATGACCATGACGTTACTAACATTTGCGGAAATAAGATATGAATGTCATTTTAAAAACTGGGATCGTCTTCTATGTTGTGGGAATGGATTATAGCTGACTTGAATGGTGGTAAATAGGATCATGCTAATTCTAAATACCAACCAATTAAGGCATCTACGATTGTGTCGTTGTTACATACCACTCAATTACAAACAAAGCCAACATTCTCAGCTGCTGTATGTTTACAGCTGTTTTACTCTTTGGAGGTTTTTATTTATTATTTTATTAACATCAAAATATTCAGGACAATGAATCCAACTCTTTTGTTACGTTTCAGTCGATTAGAATGCTGCCAGAGTAAGTTTATTTTTTTCGGATCTTTCTATTTTCTTCATGATTTTAGTGGTATGGAATCAATTAAATAGTTCTCAACACTTATTAAAAAATCGTTGATTCAAATAACATTATATTTGACACTATCAGTCGCATAGTTAAAACGTGATTGTATGGGTTGTAATCTCCTTATGTTAAGGTATCGTGAGATTATTTTTATCCAAAATTTGTTGACTTTTATTTTTTTCAAGCATTAGTGTTAATTTTTTGTTTTCTGTCAGTTTCTTTGAACAGGCAACGTGCTCGATTTCCTCTCTACCATGCGAAAATAAAGGAATCAGATAATTCCAAATCTTTGGCAAGCGCTGTTCATGACACACTGTTGTAAGTCCCAAATTTGTCTTGTAATTAGCAAATTTTTCATACTTTTGAATTGTTAAATCACTGTTTGAGTTTTGTAGTGCTTGTTTATTTAATGTAGATAAGAGCCTGGAAGTATGTAGTGCATCGGATTCAAGGCAATTCTGGTTACTGTCTAGAACTAATTTGTCCCATTTTCTTGAATTGCCATATCCTTTACAGTACAAATACATCGCGTAGCAATTCAGCGGCTTTACATACAACGATAGAAGGTTTGCGTGACGTTTCTCCACCGGTACGAATTGCAGTAATTGTGATTGGTGTTGACGAATAACTTTATTTATTCTTAGCTTTATAGATTATTGGAACAAGCGACTATATAGAGTACGATGAAGAGAGTGACTATAAGAACTTGAATATGGTAAAGTGCATTGTAACGAGGAATGAAATTCTATATGGGATATAACTCTTGCTAGGCTTATATTGCAGACAATGGACGATGAACGAGAATCGCTTGTTTATTTCCTTGACGAAACAGGAAACCCTGAAACTATGCTTGGAACTCATCTTGAGAAAGACGGTAATTCTACATTTTCTATCCTCTGCTTCTAATTCTTTTGATATAGTGTATAAAATTAAGATTAAGAGGTATCTTAGATCTGAGACACTTATGTTGTCAATAATGTATCCTTTCTTTTAAAAAGTCTAAAAGCGATTGGTCGATTATTCTTGCGAATATGCATAGCTCACGTTGTAGTGAATTCAGAAGTAAACTAAAGAAAAAGTATGAAGTGAGAATCAGCTTTATTTGAATTCGTTCATATAACAGTTGTTCTTACGAAAATGACCACTGGAATTTGGAATTAATGTTTTCATTTTAAAAGATTAAAACATAATTCGAATTGTAATTTATCTACTGAGAAGCATCATGGGGTTACGCTCGGCTTTAAGATTAAGCATCGATGAAGTAAATTAGATTCTAGCGTGTAATTTCCTTCTTTCTTTCAATTTTTGGTAATATTACGTTGATTATCGTTCAAACGTTTGGAATTGAAGAAAAAAGAATGTCTTCAGCATTTTTCCTTTGCTAAAACTCCCAATGGATGTTCTAGTAGATCAAAAGTAGCGTTTGAACAAAATGTTCATGTTTTACATGGAAAGAAATTTTATTATTCTATATTGGATGGTCTAGTTGTTTTGCCTGATTTACATAAGGTGAGGATTGCACATATTTGCATAAGGATTGCTTGTTTACATCTTTGTGTAAGAAAGTAGAATTCATGTAAGCTTTGGAAATGAAGTGTTGAAGTCACAGAAGAATAGGCATCTTCTAATGATAAATTTGGTAAAAACTAAAGAAATTGGATAGAAAAGTGCAGAAAAGACGAGAAGATATTTTTCTAATGGAAATTTGCAACAGATTTTTGATAGAATCTGGAGAATTTTCGGTGATCTATGTACCTTAATAGATAAACTATGATTTCTAGTCTTAAACATAACATATCATTATTAGTTTTTATCAAGTATTATTGCTTAATATTTTAAATTATTGTGTTTAAATGAGCAAACTGCAGCCATCACTACATCACTTCAATCATCTAAAACGATGCCACTTTTAATGGAGCATCAACCAACTGGAAACATAAATTTCGACGAAACAATGGCTAGTCTGCGAAAAAGAATAAATGTAACTATTACATAAATCTGTATTCAATAGTAGTTTTAATTTTTTTTTAAGAATTTTAATTATATAACACTTTAATCAATGTAAATATTGGTTGACAGGTGTCCTGAATATTCCTGATATGTGTTCTTATCGTTTTCTCCTGCTTAGTTTTAGTGTTCGTTGCAAGTCTATAGTGTCTGCTTATATATGATTAATTTTGAGGCACTTTATGATCAGCTAAAGCGCACAAAAGATGCCGATAAGCAGAATTCAATAGCAGCACAAATCAGAAGTTTACAAGGACAGTTTGTTCGAGGAGTTCCGCAAACAACAGCATTTTTCAACGAACAGCATTTCGATGGTGAACAAAATATGGACGGTCTTATATATGAACGTGAGTGACCAATTTCAGACTATAGTTCGATATTAGTGTTCTAAAAGTTTAATCCAGAATCAAGGGTCAGGAAATTTGATACAGTGTGATTAGATCTAATTAGTGACTGGATTTAAATTTCTTCCATATCTGACATTGATACGATTTCAGTGCTTAAATTCATTCACTAAATAAACAGTTTTTCGTTCTTTACTTCCATAAATTCGAAAACTGTCGTAGAATATAGAGATTGTAGGTATTTGTAAAATAAGATCAATTGCGACTTTATTTTCAGCTGTGGATCGAGATGATACTGTTTGTCTTGAAGTTGAAGTGGAAAGCTCCGAAACTCCCTACGAAGTACTTCAAATATCTGAAGAACATAGCAATGATATCACATCTTTTGAGGGAGAATCATGTGAAGATACAATATTAGCCAACTACGAACAGCCGTCGGAGTTGTATAGTTAATATTATAACAAAATCTTAAATAAATTGTGTGATATAGCGTAAAAAACCCGGAGAAATTCCATAGATAAAATTAAGGTAAACCATTGCGAAGAAATCAATGAAAGGATTAAGGTAATCGATTTTTGTTACTTTTGCGTTAATTCCCTTCAACACTTTTCTTCGGAAATCAATGTTTTGCAGAGGACGAGTTTTGCAAACTTCTTATTTGACAATACAACTCGTTCTGAAAATTTAGCTGATTTTAGAAACGAAGAATTTTGTAAACTGGTCTTCATTATGATTATTTATGAAAGGTAGGACACAGATTAAGTGACTGAACTATTCCATGTGCATGACTTATTCGATGGCTTGTTACCTACACACATGCTGTCGACCAGGGCCAAATTGATTCTATAGAAATCATATAACATTTGTCGAGGACTTTGAGTTACAACTGAGTTTTAGTCTTCTTATTTAATAATATTTGAATAATCGAGTCGTTTCTAACGAATTAAGGGGACGTGGCGGCGCAGTGGTGGAGGTACCACAATGACACGCATTGCCAAGCCAGAAGTTCTTTATCTTTCCAGATCAGCAGAGCTCCATCAACCGAAAGGACAAGTTAACTGCTTTCTTGGCATGAACAAGGTTAGGAATAATGACTCCACATAATATGAGAGGATTAACATCTTTATTTGGTTATGCTTTGAGCTTTTAAAGAATTTAATAATCCAGTTCTCAAAAAAAATAGAAAAGGACATACAGAGTATGATTGAATTTTCGAGTGATAAATAGATAAGCTAGCATAAAATAAATAATGGGAATGAAGTGAGTAACATGAATTGATTTTACAGGACGTTCACTACGATATCAGAATGTATACAGATTTCCACAGTCGTACAACTTTTTACAAGTTCATCAATAGAGCCATGCCATCACGTTATCATGTAACATCTACACAGCATCGCTGTATTTCCACATATTTGCATTGTCAGTCGATTGAACTTTTGGTCTGAAAATAGTGAACTCTGATTTTTTCCTAACTTGTCATACAGCTATTCATATGAGTCAAATACAAATTTTCGACTAGTGGAGAGGTATCTAAGTAAGTCACAAGCAAAACATTCGAAAATTCGTTTATTCGTTTAGTAACGCGATGGCTGACCTAACGTTTAAAGAATACATCATTTCGAATTGCTCTTTATCCTATGTAGGTCGTCGGCATTTTTCATTGTAGTGGACGATGTACATCAAATGTTCATGGGATAATTCAGCTTGATATTCACGTTGATCGTATATTCAAACTTTTTCATATTTGTTTATGTTGAATATCTGTACGACACTGTTACCACCAAAACACAAATGTAAGAATCCGAAATTTCTACGATGAAAATAAATGCTAGATGTTCGAGCACGGACAAGTATAGTCGGACAAGATAAGTAGTAAGTAAGATGTGTAGTGATTTCATGAAGCCTTTGAAAAAGTCACTTTCCTACCTAGTCACTTTAAACTTTTGGTTATTCAAACAGCTTTAAGCAACAAAATATGATAAAAACAACTTAGTCAGCCGACCCACAGTGCTGTTCATATCATAGATCATTAAAATAGAGTATCTTATCTAATCGTGGAACTATTAAAAACAAGGATGTGCCTGTAAGGAATAACATCCAGTTCATATATGAATGTAAAAAAAAACAATACTGCTGATATTGCTCACGTTTGCATATGAAGGACAACTGATCAACTTTTTCGCAAAGCTAATGGAAACTAATTCCTTTGTACCACTTCCTTTCGGCCTATCACAGTAGCGCAATACTTTGTTGGTACCACCTAGAAAATTTCACGTTTCTATTGAATCCGAATACCAAAAAAATTACGGAAATGAAAGCGCTGTGTATCAGAATATAACTTCGTTTCGTAGACATTAATAATTCCAATAAGATCATAATATCAGAAACTAAGGAAGTACAACCTGAAAAGATGATCCCGATCGGCATGGCTCTCCATCTATGGCAAAGTGACCTCCATCTGAAAGTGGTTCAACTCTTACTGCTTTGACTGGAATGACCTGTAAATCCATTACATTGAAAACTGGATTATATTCAGTATGATCTAAAATATGAAACCTGAAAACATGGGTGGTCAAAATGTTTACTGCTCTGCATGAAACTGAAAAGATGAGCAATATGAAGACGGCTCTTTATTGTATTCCAATCGATCAGAGTAAGATACATAACTGATTCATCTAAGCGTGCCGACGGCAAGAATGGAATGTCCGAACCTAAATAGCACTATGATATTTACGACAAAAATCAAGAATCGAACCAGATTAGCGTGCTACATTATTGTCATTTCTGGACGCCGAACAAAGGTGCTATCTTAGGCCTTACCCAAATGACTCAACGTGGATACGTTAGCCATCACCCAATCACCCTCCACTACTTTCCACTTTTCATTCAGCGGCTGATCCAAAGGTGGCATATTCATCGTGGTCGTGCCCTCCAAAGCATCTTTCATCGATGAGAAGTCTTCATTTAAAATTTGTTCCCAACCATTTGTCTATAAATGAAATTTATTGACAGATAATAAATGAACACTTCAGCAACATTCTCAGGCTCATCTGTGTCGACTTTACCTGTTCAACGGTGTTAAACTTAAAATGACCTTTGCCAAATCGATTCCGTTTACAGTTATATTTTAACATTGTATTCCTTGAAATCATTTTGCAATTAACGGGAATATATGAGAGTCGGGCTCGATATGTGGCAACAGTGGGAAGTTCTAAAAACAATTTTCATCCACTTGAGAATGTTAGAGCTTTTACAGAATAAATCTCATTCATATGATGTAAGTAGATAGAATAGGAATTGATAAAACCAAACGATTATTGGAAACACTTGTACGATTGTTCAGCCATATATAGGCACTAAACTTATTTGTAAGTAGTGTCAGTTCAACATTATGGACGGATGTACGAAAGGACTATAACAATACGTCGTAGTACGTACGTAGTATTCGAAGAATTGCTTCCATATGTAGTCGAATCATACCGGCCCATCGAAAACGTTCGCTACCCAAATCTGAAGACGGATTACATTGAACTTTATAAAACTAAGCATGAAATGAACTCACTCTGATTATCATTTAGAAATTTCACTATGTTCTGGAAAAGGAAATGAGTATGTACGAATATTGCTACTAGAGGAAAGTTAGTAGAGCTGTGAATATTTTAATGAATTCTCTCCAATATACTCGTTGTGCTCAAATATTTCATACGATATAAGTGTTCTATTCCGTCGACACATTGCTCACAACATTCATGAATCACAGTCAAGTCAAAGTGAATCATGTGCTTTTCTACAGTGATACTATCCTGAGACAAAAGAAACTTAGGCTACTAGGATCAACAAGCTTCCTTGGATAAACAAGTAGCCATTGGTATTTTTATATTTTGATAGAAAAAATGTATTGTATTTACGTTATATACATTGATTGGTTAAAGTGGCTTAGTTCTCGTCGTACAGACAAAGAGGACAATTGAATAAACTACATTCTAGAAGAATATTCGTATTAGAAATTTACCAATATCCGCAATCAAACCCCAAGTGGCGCTCATGAACATCGGCCTTGTTCCATCGTATTCTGTATCGACTACATAGATTCGAAGTGGAAGATAACGTGGACGAGTTACCATCAAACAGCATTCGGTAATAAAAATACCTCGTGAGGAAAATGGTTCACTGAAATTGGGATGCTTGTATATCAGTTTCGTAGTGAACTAAGAGAGGGAAACCTTACTTGCAAGCGTAGCATATTGCTGCCGCTAGTGCGTTGCTGGTTCCGCCTGGGATGTGGCAAATGGGTAGCTTTAAAGCTCTTTCACGATCTTTTCTCATCAGCAGTCCACAAATTGTCTGAAAACTCCTGTTAATTCTGTTAAAGGTGGAGCCTTGTTGATGACTGTTCGCACTGTGTAAAAACAGAGATCCGCCAGAACACTATGCCAAAGAGTAAACTTGATTCAACAACGTTTCTGTTTACATTAAAATAACAAGTATTCAACATTTGAGGTTATCATCATAAGGTGCCTACGAGTTCTATGAGTAAGCAGAATAAGATATACTTTTTCAAGAGCAACTGTCTGACACTAATAACGAAATGTATCAATTCTCTTAAAATGAATGACTTCGCAGACGACTGGACTTCTTCTGCATAAAGATATTCATATTTGCAGAAATCCCTCAACACTTCATCAGCTGCTACTTCGCGCAAGGAAGCTGTGTAAATTCTTACAGCTTTTGGGACTCGCTTAGTACAACTTTTATCCAAAAGTACGTTGCAAAGTCTGACCAACAGATTGGTGGTCTTCAGCAATGCTTTTGTCATTCATCGTAATCTGATCAACTACAACTCTCAAGTACACGACATTGTGTATTTTGAGTAGATTTCTGGACCAGGCAACATCCATAAGGGCTAGTGTGTTTTATGGCGAAACATCCGACATACTTAAACACCCTATTACAGAAGAACAATCCTATTACAAATTACTGTGAAAGCTCTAGTATGCGTTGATCAACCACCAGAGTTAAATGAAACATGAACGTATGCCAACTTCATTATTTAGGTAAAAATTTTGAATAGTTACAAAGATACCTCTGTCACTAGCCCATCACCACCGTCAACTAATACGGCATCGTAGAGATCGATATCTAGTTCTTGAATAATCTTTGTAGCATGCCTTACATATTCTAAAAGTATTAAGAGTTGTTTAGAAAATGCAATATTTGTGCCACCAGCTTTCATAATCACCAGTGTTTATGATATTGACTTCAATTCCTGCAGCTTGCAACACATACTTGCCATATTTGGCCCACAATTCCTTGGCACGTCGTTGTCCACTAAACGGGTTGATCAGTAACAGCACACGATTGCACGGTACCTTCTGCAGAAGGTGAGCTATAATGACTTTAAATTCATATCACTTTTTCATATGAACTCATTTAGAAAAGCTGCTGGTGTACTATGTATTAACCACAAGTTTTATTCTTAAAATTTCCTCCTTGATGATGAAAATTATCTATTTCTTCTACTCATTAGATTAACATAAGCTTTCGCGTTGATCAGTCCCGGTTGTGTGACGCATTCACGTTCGAGCTCATCGTAATATCACGGAGGTGGTTGAATGTAGAGTCTGGTCAACACAGCGACTTGAGTTGACCACTCTTCTTCAAGTCAGTGCTGTTTCTCTCACCCAAATTCCTCTGGCATCAATTTATCGATTTCAGAGGAATGGAGAACTTGGTAGGTCTAAAGGCGGGGCTCTTACATTTCATCAAACTCGAACCGCACTTCCTCGCTTTTGTCTGCTTAATCCACCTAATCCACCTTTCGTTGTGATCTCAGCAAACAATACAGACATCAATCGAACTATGAAATGTACTACACATTCAATCTCTACGTTATTACTAGGGAAGAAAAGATACGAATTCGATTTGTACAATGACTTGCCATAACCTCTACTAAGCTTACGCATACTTCTAGACAGTTCCGGTACTCATTCACTTATCATACTCTATGAGTAATGGAAAGCGCAATTTGCCCTTGAGCAATGTCCAATTGGAATTGACAGCACGCAGTGAAACGAAATCTTTAATCACTCTTCTTAGTGCTCCTTCACTGTTAATTGATAGTATAATAAACTCCTACAATAAACATACAAGGTTTAAGCATACGATACGTCTAAAGGCAGTAATGTATGCAAGATTAGGGACGATCAGACGGTTGTCTGGAAACGACGGCAAATTCAAGTAACACGCTTCACATTCCCGTAATGATGTGATGATTCTACTTTTTCCTTATCATTATAATCACAGTCCCATCACTAGATTCATGAAAATGTGCATGATAAACGAAATCATCAGCCTACTTTAATCGATGAAAGTCCGTTAGAATCAATAAGTGCTTTTGTTTATTGAGTAAGACTTTTATTAAGTAGAAACTTTATGAATTACCATGATGTTTAGAAATCTGATTGAGGTAGCAAAAATAGTAGCTTCATTAAAAAATAACCTTCCTAGATAACTGAATACATATAGACAGTATTTTTGAAGATCCATACATTATTGATCAATATTTGGTCCGTCATCTCCATGAGGTATTTGCAAGATCCGAATACTTTTTTGTTAATAATGGTCGTTTATAGTTCACGTCAAAATGATGTATTCATTACCAACCAGTAACGACCTATTATGACAGAACTCAAATTCGCCATTGTCACCATGCAAGGAAATGATCAACAGAACAGCTGCATATGGAAGGTATTGAGGGAGAAAGTGTTACGAATACTAATATACTACTGCGTACTCAAATATTGTGATAGAAATTTTTAACGAAAAAAGTCCAACTACTTTCATTTTCCTCAAACTGTTAAGCCAGTGTCACTCACGGGCCAATTTTCTCCTTATTTTTGAACTAAGGCACTGATATAAACGTTGAGCATCATCTCTAGACGGTAACTTCATTCGTATTTGTTGATAAGCACGGCGGTTTTTAATCAATGGAAAATTCTCCACGACAACATCATTGTTTTCAGAAGAATCGTCTCCTGAAATTAAGTGGTTTGAGTATCATACTCGAATTTTCATGAGTTTTCCAATGTTTCATGTAGAAGTTTTGTTGAAAGAAGCAGAAGTACCATATCCAACATGACAACCAGCAATATCATCGAGCCATATCTTCGACGTTCCGCTTACAATAAGTTCTTTTTCTGTTAAGGACATATTGATGTATCTGTAATAGAAAAATGTGTTAAATTATAACTAGGAATGACTGAGCTTCAATATAAAAAGTCTGACTAAAAGCAATCTAGAAATATAGGACAGGTGATGATTATCATTATTAGGATGAGATGAGAATAAGCGTTAACGTAATTTATCTCTCTGGGGATATCCGCCGCCGACTCGTTGTGTTTATGGTACGGCAGCGTTCGAATGGAATTGATCTATGCAATAACTTGAGAAGACCGCTTAGTAAGCGAATACCCTTCTACATAATTCCGGTACCAATTCATTAATCTCTGAGAAATAAAAGTATCGGTTGGGTTGGGTTGGGACGAGAACCCGCGTGTCATTGTGTTTCGTCCTGACATTGCACTATGCGACCTCTGTTCATGATTTCAACGTCATCTACTTAATGTGAATACTTCACAGTATATCCTTATATAGAGCTTCCATGAAAATTATATATTCACTTTTACATTTGTTAATTCTTTGAGTTGAGATTGGCAAGCACAATTTTTTGCAGCTACCTTATTGTCAAGTACGAGAAGAATGAAGAGATTTGTAACCAAAATGTGACAGTTGTAAAGTTATTCAACTGAATAAAACCCATTAGAAAATTTTAAATTAAAAATAAATGGATAATACTGGCTCTTACCTACTTTACGTAATCATTAGCTAGAAGTAGAACAAGAGATGTAAGCTGGAAACGTTTGAAGATTTAACCTGTAAGAAACAGTTAAAAATCAGATTTCTAAAAGCATGATAAGATAGTCGTGATTGAATGGGAGTAGCTTCTCCTCATTTTCATACAAATAATACCCTTTAAATTGCTGAAGATGTTTTTTCGGATTTTTCAAAAATTTCAGAACAATTTGCGATCACTAAGACGATGATCAGACTCAGTTTCTGAGGTTGATGTTCTGATCAGTGAGGAGGTTCATAATATGATATGATTTACATAGAATAAAGTGGACAGTTGCGTTAGTTTGTCACCAATGGTGTCTTTGTCGGACATGATTAATTCGTATCTTATCAGTTATCAAAACACCAAAGATTATAAGCGAAAATATCAACTTTGCTTAGTACAGAAGCCGGGTAGGTTTGTATTATTTTGATTTATAAAAATACTAAGCTAAGGTTGTTCTATATCGCCATTATAGAGATCAGGCAGTACTTCACCAATAGCAATTTCAACAATGATCGCCAGTACTTCTACTAGTACTTCCAGCTTACTACGTGCAATAGTTTTGCTTCGTTTTCAATGTAAAACACTTTATTTTATAAACATTACAGCATTGTTACGCCTATCTCGCATTTCGCTTTCAAAAACAACAATAAAAATACCTCATGAGTGAAAGTACAGGTTGAGGCAAAATCAAATGAGCAAAAACTAACAGATCAATCAATGCTTATAAAACAAGTCGTAGATTACTAAACATAGAAAGTATATGGATATGGTTTTAAAGTGGATTATTCAGGAGGGATGCTAATAATAACAGATATTGATTCAAATATTTTCGAATGCTTTCGTTTTAGAAAAGAAAACATTGATGATCATTTGTGAATGAGGCAATGAGGAAATTACAGTAATACGTGATGACTAGTGAATTGAGTACCTGACTTAACCTTAACCTTAACATTAACCTACATTGAAACAAAGTGCATGAAATGAAAAAAAAACTACATTATTATGGAGGAAAAAAGATTTCTGTCATTTCAAACTTGACGGCCTTGAGGGAACTCGTTACCGTGGAAACGATGTTTCATCCAGTAATTTTTCAATTACAAGAGAAAATATATTCATTGAGCTGCACTTAAACAAGAGGAGGATGAGATTATGACTGTAGTCCATAATTTATCAATACATAGAAGTTTAGAAGAATTTTTTACTAGTATTCGTAAAGTATCGATGTGATCAAAAATTGATAAAATGTAAATGGAAGAGGCCAATGCTCAAGGAAGAGAAATGAACTTAAAAAATGACTTATGAGGAAAGTAATAATCGAAAACCACCCAAACTGTTCAATTTCATCAACAGTGAGTGACCATTCAACAACAAAGAACAAGAACGAGGACAACGAGGTAGCAGTACTACTTACACTTCTAATGCTCGGCGTCTCTACAAATTCGTTTTTTGATAGTTTTGAAATCCTCGAGCCTAGACTCAATAGCTCGATTGTGATATTTTTCTTCCTATGGAGGAATATGAGTTAAGATTTCACGTAATATAACTTGAAAACGTCACACCACAGAACAAAATGAAACTAAAAGAAAAACTCGAGCGAGTCGTTAAAAGGCAATTTTTATGTATAGCTGATTTTATTCAATATGTTAACGGTTCGTAGAAATTGAGGAAAACTGAAAATAGAAAAAAAAATTTACAAAAACGAATAACAAAGCAAAAGCTTAAGGTGATTAAAAGAATAGAGTTAAAATTTAAATTCCTAGAAGATTGAGTTATATGATTGTTTACAGAAGAAGAATCAAGCGGCTTCATTGACTCGATTTCAATCGATTTGATTTCTGTTTAGATCTGACGAGTTAAAAACTAGCAACCATTAAGTATAGAGGTGAAAATGATCTATCATCTCTGATAAGCTCAACAGAAAATCGATAATTAAGATGAGATTGAACAAAAATCTGCTTCTAATACTTTACTGAAGAAGTTTCAATAACGATCATATGATCCACGTGCTATTCTTCGTAAATGACGTCACCCTAAACTCATAGCCATCGCTATTAAACTTTCCAAACAGATGGATTCCACTCATCGAATAAACAATTATTTTGAAAACAAAAAGAGAAGAACATACATACATACACGTATACACACACA
>KN716377.1:91472-102724 GCA_000816705.1 Dictyocaulus viviparus
TGCTTGGCAAGATGTCTAACAAGTTAGGGGGTAGAAATCGTCGTGGCAACGATGATGTTGCAAAAATATCTGAATTGATTCAGTTGGTCAATTTTGTTTCTCATCATTCAGAACATATGTTA
This sequence comes from Dictyocaulus viviparus, assembly GCA_000816705.1. Taxonomy (NCBI): domain Eukaryota; kingdom Metazoa; phylum Nematoda; class Chromadorea; order Rhabditida; family Metastrongylidae; genus Dictyocaulus; species Dictyocaulus viviparus. The sequence goes on from KN716377.1 coordinate 91,595, forward strand.
AGGGATGAGTAAGTTACTTATAACCTTAAATGCGTTGCTATTCGTTAAAGTAGTGACTTCTAATGTAGATCTGGAAGCTGTCCAACTGCAAGACGGTTTTAGTTTTTCCATGCAGATTTTGTGTTTTTTTTCTATGAGGAATACGTTCATTCATGAAACGAACGAAAGAGCTTTAAACATTTTCTAGTTAAAATTTACACACTGTATGAACCACCTCGAATAATAACATATTCATAACTCATCAGATGCAGTAAATATTCATTATTTTCGAGGACATCTACTACTACCTCTTCCATCTAATTCTTCTGAATTCGAACCAGAACTAGCCAGAACGTTCCTAAAGGATAAGATAAGATCGATTGGCGTCGATTAATCTCTTTTGGCGGGATGCGCCTACGCATTCGTGTTCAACATATGTGATATCGTGTGGGTGGTTGGGTTTGAATACGAGCCTGGTTAAATACAGTGACTTGATACAACCACAATTTTTATTTATTTTACCATTATCGTAATTGTATCATGACTTGGTTTGCAAGGATATTAGAATTTTCGGGATTGAGCTGATAAGACATCCACTTGCCATAAGGGAATCATTAAGTGGTCGTAGAGCGAGGACCTCGATAGTGGAATGGATCAGCACTGCAGACCGGATATCTGTAAGTACGGGTCCGAGTTTCGCCTGAGGTTCCGAGTTTTGCGGCCAACTCAGCGCAATGCCAGACAGTGGACTTGAGTTAATCACTTCATCAAGAGTCAGTGCTAGTTATTTTACTCGGATTTCTCTGGTACGAATTTGTCGATCCCGGAGGGATAGCGCGGGCTTAAGGTAGGCTTGCGGCAGTCACTCTACACTGCGACACCTCAACTGATACACATCATGTTCCACTGCTCTATGCATTAAATCGTGTTTATTCATCATCTATCAGGTTATTAAAATGGCAGTGCTATAAATAATTTAGTTCTCTATTTTCGACTATCAAATTTTTTATTGAACTTTGGTTGATCTTTGCAGCGGAGAATGTTGAATTTCTTCTTGAGTTGAGTGATAAATTTGATATACGTTATGTTATTGATGAATGCGAACGTTTCCTGATTTCTACACAAAGTATTGATATTGGGAAGAAGCTGGTTTTAGCGGGAAAATACTACCTAGAAAAGTTAGAGGTACGTCGGTTTGATATAGTTGTTGGTCAGTCCTATATTGGTTTTTTTTTTGAATCGATTTTTTCACAACATTGCCATCTAATATTTACGACATAAAACTATCTTAATTTGCATATAGGATCATGATTGTTAATTTTCAAATTTCAGCTTAATCTTTTCAGAACGATTGTGTTCGAAAATTTTCTACCACGGAAAATTTCAAAAAACTGAGGCGTTCAGAGGACTACGAAGATTTGAGTGATGCAACTAAAGTCACACTGTTGGAGAAGCTTTTCAAAATCTTAAATATCTGACGCCGCAAAGTGTGTGCTTTTCCTCGCATAGGCTTCAAGTTGATAAGTTTGATCTACGTTCAATTAACCACATATATACATTACACTACACTATTATACTTTACACTTGTTCATAGCTTCCAGAAGTCTGTTCGTTTGTTTGGATTACGAATTTCAATGAAGGTTATTTATGTCAGCGTCAAATTCATCGAACTTCATTTTCAAATAATCAAAGATGAATGCTATCATGAGGTGCTTTTACCTCGTAGTTATATCTAGTTTGGTGTACTACCGGTTTCTTTACTAAAGTATATAACACGGGACCACCGAAGACGTCAGTCGTTTATTTCAGAAGTCGATATAGTATCACCAACTGTGGTTCACAAATTTCACGGTAATTATGCCGGCACATTCAATGTGATATAAAATTTTACTAATTCGAGGTAGTGTGAAGACTCTGTTCATTTTTAGCTTCATGAGCTAGTAACAATCTAGATAGGGATCGGTTATGGTGAAGACGTCTCACCTTTTTTTTTCTCATAAAAAGTATGTTGTGAAAGAAAGTCACGTGAAAAGTCATCCGCGATTTATCAGAAGCACATGGACTGGATCGAGGAATGGCAGACGAATGGTTTATTTGTCAGATCTCGATCGCATAACATTTCTACGAGCCTTATATGTTTTCAAACGAAACCATACATTGTGATCTTTTGAGTTTCTTTGATTATTGATTTTTTTTGACTAAGTGGCACAGGAATGCATGTATGCCCAATCGTAAAGGATGAATGTTCAAATTTACAAGAGGACTTCCGTAGATCACAACTACGAATTGTTGTTAATTGAGGTATTCATTTATGTAAGACTTCAGTCTTACCAAGTCAAGTATAGTTTTCGTGATCTCTCAGAAATTCTTTGTTGCAAAGTAATACAACAATAAAGCTGTATAGCATTGATGGAATCACAAATGAAACAGTGTAAATTAGTAACTTGTCAACAATAAAAAAGCTTGATAATCTGGCAGCAGACATTTCAAATTTGGTAGGCAACAAAAATATAGTACAAAGAAGATGAGAGATGGATCTTAAGGATAAGAATCGTCGTAATCTATCTGACCCTGAAGGAGTCGCTACAGATTTGTCTTCCTTCGGATAATCTGTCTGCTGCAATGTCGTTACTACTTTACCTTGCGGATTACTCTGATACCAATTCACTGGACTTCTGGGTGATTCGGCAAGTGGTTTGCTCCGGTGGTGACTCGAACCTAATGAGATATACTGGGTTTTTACCGGTATACCATTATAATGGCTACTCCTAACCATTGCGCTAAGCAATCCCAAATACAACAGAGCACAATATTATGCCTAATTACTTCAATTGGATTCTAATTTTCATGTGGATAAATTCGTATAAGAATCAGTAATAGGATTGTAGAAATAATTACATAAGGAACAAAACAGATCAAAAAACCGTAGTTTTCTAAAGTCCATGAAAATGTTGCAGTGCTGAAAAATGAATGCATTAACACTCACATTATTGTATAGGACATTGATTTATTTATACATTATAGAGTAATTAGAAATAGTAAAATGAACTTGAGGAAGGACTCACCTCAATGTCGCTAGTATCCATTTTACACATCGACCTCTACTTGCAAATTTCATCTTGTCATTTGATGACGTGAATTGTTCTGAATGAATAGAAGAAAATCTTTTGACCATGAACTAAATCACTGCTTAGTATCTAGTATTGCTATGTACTGCTAGTACTGCATGAAAAACACTGGTGCTGTATAATCAATGTGGGTTGATGGCTACGAACCTCATCATGAATAGTGAAATCGATTATGTTCAATCTGACTATAAGACGTTACAAAAACTAATGAATCACTCCGACCAGCTTGACTCAAGAGGATATTTCACATCCTTGCTAATTATTTTATCACAATCATGATTTTTTTCTTTCTCAACAACAACATAAAGTTGGTATATGATGAATGATGACTAACGTATGAGCGATATCGTTTTCCTCAGAGGCGTTCAGATGCAATTTTCTCGCAGAACAGAGGACGCTAAAAAATCGCATCTGTACGGCTTTGAGAAGTACGATATTGTCGGAACATTAGCTGTAATTCGATAAGATAGGGGAAAACAAAAGAATTGATATTCATCAACCAACTCTGACGTTTCGCTAGGAAACGGAATCGGTCTGAAGTTCGATCCCATCCCACACTACAAGGACGATGCTGCACTTATAAGCACAGCTATGTGTTGGCTCATTGCCATTACAGTATCCCCAAACCAAATAATATTACACATTGAAATACTATCTTGTTTTGAACAAAATCGATTCCACAATAAATTGTCAAGTGTTGTTAAAAGTGTTTAAAAATTCGTCATTGATTGAAAAATGTTTTCAATTATTCTTAGCGTTCATATGTATGCAGTAGGGCGCTCCTGATTTATATACATATATAATCCTCTTAGTCCTCATAATATTTTTATCTGCTATCGACGGTGATAAACTATAATGATGCTCTCATATCCGTGATGAAGCTGAATTAGTCGCAAAACGTGGAATCTGACGAGAATGAAAAGCTCATCTGCAGATGTTTGGTCTGGCGTACTATCGATTGCACTACCGTTCTGCAATCACTTAACGCTTCACTCATTCCTGAGTATTCTATCAAGACGTTCGTTGTTCAGTTTAATCTACAATTCTGATGATGTTGACTCAGGTTTCTATGTAGTTATTTAGATTATGAAATGAGGCAAAACTTCAAATATGTTTTGTAAACAACTTTTTAGCCATTTTTTTCTACTGACAAGAATGATTACAATTTAATTAACCTGTGATGAGGCAGAGAGCCGTATTGCACGGTACACTGACAGTTACAGCTAACAACCAAAACAGTGCACTTAATGCTATCGTTTGATTCTGTAATAATAATAAGCTGTAGGAAGTGATTAGATCGTTATAAATGTGAGGTAGAAAGGCATTAGAGGAGATCCTACTTTGATTGGAAGATATGGATAAAATGATGTGAGGATAAGAAGCGCTTGAATAAGTACAGCTACCGTATAACCACCAATTATAAGAATTTTCCTGAAACCGAGACAATATCGATGAAAGTTTTGCGTGATGAAATCGAAACAACTGGTCTACATTATTTAAATAAATATTACCTATTTAAGGTAAAATTGTATAAGATAAAAAGTAAAAGAATTTGAGTTATTGGAAATGAGATTGACAATGCGGACGCCATGAATGAACCAAGTCCAAATCTGAAAAATTTAACTCTCACTTAGAATCTTTGCTTCATACAGTAGAAAAAAAAAGTAAACACACTTCTCGAAAACGCTTTTCGAAAAAGCAAGAATGGGTGGTACTCCAATACTCTGAAAAAGGCAATTAAGCTTGTATGAATATCGTTACTACACTGAGTGATATGTAATGAATTTTCTGGTGACTCTATTTTTTACTCTGTATAGAGTAATAGGGACTCGAAGTACAGTGTTGGAGGTAGTATAGTGATACTCAGGCACGAATCAGTGCACAAAGGTTTGCTATCAGTTTCATGCCTATCAAGCAGCCACTTGTCCTTGTTCAGCAGGTTGTTGGAAGGGAATAATTAGATGCAATTAGTTGTTAAAGATCGATCACCTTGAGTCAGCGAATATATTGAGTTCGCATTCAACCACCTTCACGATGTCAAGTTGAACCCGAATACTTAACAAATCCCACTGAGTTCGAACAGTGCCAAAGCTTTTGTCTAAACTTATTCTAACAGCCAGTAGCTTTGGACACCATGGACAACCAGAACAAACAATCAATAACTTGACCCGTGGCTCACAACATAGGTAGTTGAGCTATCTGTGGACAAAGAAAAGCGTTTGCTCAAAATGAAATGCATGTCTTAACTCTCAAATGAGCTTCACTGCTTTAGCTGTTCATAGTGTACTTTAAGTGATGGATGTTTTCCTCAACGATTGAAAATGGAATAACCTCATCAATGAGTAGAATATAACCCTATATTAAGGCATTATGTATAAACTAGTTTTCTTTTATGCTTCTTAAAACAGATTAAAACTCACAACGTTCATAGCCATCAACACATAAACCAATGCTAAAGGAAAAATTGAGGTATGATTTGTCAACTCCTCCACTTTTGAGTTTTCCAAATTAGAACTAGGCTGTGAATGTAGAAGAAGGTATACGATTCCTTCAAAAAAATTTTTTTCACCGCTGTAAGATCACTATTTCTTTCATTATGATTATGCTATAGGGATACATTAAAGTAGATCACAATTACTGTAATAGCGATCAATGTAAGATCTTTTTTTAATAAGCAAACAAATATATCATTCTTCTTTATGCATTTTTCCGAACAATTATTTTAGATAAAAGAAATTCGCTTACCACACGAAGCACTAATGAGTGACGCTAAAATTAGTATCCCGACATTTGAAATATTGAGTAATGGAATGAGGTTAATCATCATAGTGCCAAATGAAAACGATAATCCCAAGACGAGGAAATGTGCAGGACGTGAAGCATATGGGACAGTATCGTAAAGTACAAGAGTTGAGCAAACGAAACCCAATCCAGAACCACAACCAATCAAAAAACGTCCCAAACACATCACCGACCAACTGAAATCAGCTTTTCATTCTAGTAAGAAACGAGTAACGAAGGGAGTCAAAAAGAATGCATTATAAGAAAAATTGTTATGATTTAAAGTTGGAAGAAGCTGAAAAATTTCCTCGGAATAGCTGCCACGATGGATCCGACAATTAGAAGCCAAGCGTCAGCTATTAGTCCTTGTCGTGCTGGAAACGGTCTAAACGCCAGAAGCATTGTTGAGACGAATTGGCCTTCAATTTAACATCACGTTTTTCTCCTCTACTTGACACAATTTTTTGAAAATTTCAAAGAAAATTAAAGTAAATATGAATCGAAATTGTTTTTAGAATACAATTTGATAGCTTGCGGTGATTCTGTTGCAGTACGGTAATGTATACGAGCATATAAAGAAAACTTCAGTGAATTATACACTTTTAAGCTGATGATGGTAGACAAACTTACCGAGCGGAAATGAAGCACTGGCCAGCGAGAACGAGAAGCTTTTCCTGTCCACATCATGTAATGCACTTATAACTGTTTGTTGAAAAATTTGAAATGATGAGACTAGAGAAAGAATAAGACCGACACGCATTCTGAGTGATACTGAAAGAGTTCAGAAAGTATAGAACTCAAAAAAATGCAAGTACTATACTGATTATTAACGAGAACACTAAAAATCACAATGGTTTCGATGAGGATCATTATCCTCACATAAGCCGTTGAGCACTTCTCTCATTTTTGTTTCCAGATAATCTCAGTCTTTATCAGTACTACGAAAATTTTGGAACAAGCAATCTATTTGCTAGCTAGAAAACTCAAACAACCTCAATTCACACCGTTCGACCAACCTATTATCATTGATAAAGCTACCGACATGCGCTGTGCAACCAATGTAAAGCATTTTGAAAGCCATAATGTTTTTCTAGAAAGTGAATCAATAAAATGGCTGGAATGGCAAAGTAACTGCTAATCTTTTAATTGAGGAAAGAGTTTTTGAGTATAAAATGAAGATTCATTGAATTTATCTGAGTCATTTTTCCAAATTCTTAAGATGCTTATTTTTTTCTCAGCTGTTGGATTTTTCAATAAGGATGCTACGCAATTTACGAAATCTGAAGAATTTGCTGCTAAAAGGACTGATCTGGAGAGCAGATGTTGACAGTACATGCATTTAAGCGTTGAGCTTGTATTTTCAATTTGATATAAGCCATTAAATGCATGATGACATAATGTTAACATCTCACATGTAAACAGACAAACACTGGTGCAATCTTTTCCCTTGTCGAGAAGAGTGCCTCATTGTCGTTACTCACCGTGATGTCGTGGAGGTAATTTGAGTGCGATTGATATATATTCATACATCAGTTTGAGATGTACAGCCTTTTGAGAAGCTGGTGCTCTTCTTATCAAACACTATTGGAGTATCATTTCTAGCCTCGAGCTAGTAACCTTCCACCATTGAAAGCACTCATTGATTGTGGTATGAGCATTCTCTAGTTGTGCATTCATTAATATGCCTATGCAAATATCTGTAAGATGACGGTCCTCGTCCAATTGAGGTGTTAAATCTTGTGCTTGACTCAGCTATGTATGTGTCAGGTTAACATAATACCAATAGACGTTTGGTTCATTGATAAAACGAGGTTACGAGGAATAAGCTCAAAGATAGCGTGAGGTTTCTGTAACTGTTCACTGTTGTGAGCTGAAATTGATTGTATAATGATTTGTGATAAAAAAAACGGCGGCCTTCGATGTGTCATACTTTTTCGCTTAATTTTTACTAAAGCTTATCGATTGATTACAATCGACTTGACGTCAACATATTCTATAACAAGCAGCTTTCGACGTGATGCTTCATTTTTATCAATACCTTTTTTTGAATGTTGTTCCACAGTTTGTTTGTTGTTTGTTGTTTGTTGTTTCTTTCAAATAAAATATTAATGAAAATAAGTCATGAACTGTTTTGAAAAGTTGATGAGAGAAATTTTTGAAAAATTCATCTGAAGTAGCAAATGAAGTTGAGGGAATGAAAGAAACGTTTCAGCTTTAACTGATCGATTGCATTTATTTTGTTATGTAAAAATAATGCCTTAAAAAAAGATAATAAAAGTAATGTATCCTTATATATTTATATTTATATATATATATTTGTTTTTAACATAATTTATACTTTTATCTTACAATTCTCTGAATTTCATTGAAAGCATAAACAAGTAAATAAATTAACAATAAATAAGTTGAATTCAAATTAAATATATTATAAATAAATTAACTTAAATGAATACTGAGCAGTAATAAGCATAAACTGAATAGAAGTTAAGGACAATAATTGCTAATAAGCAAATTAGAATAAAAATCAATATTGAAAGAAGATCAAAAATACAGTAATCTATTTTTATTTATAATACAGTAATATTTCAATTATATACAATATCTATTAGTAATAAGAATATTTGTATTACATTTAGAAGAAACCAAAATAGATTGTGAAATGTGTGATTTCGTAGGAAATGAAATACCATCTAAGCTGCCGTCATCAACAGACGTGTTTTGTTAATGGCATTCTGCTTCTCCTCCTCCTACTCGTCCTCCTCTTCCTCTTCAGCCTTCTCTCCCTCCTATTGTTGAAGAGAATCTATTTCAATTATGAGAAGAAAAAGCTAAATTTCAACTTCATGCTTATGACAAGTGAGAATGAATGAAAAAAAATCTAGTGCACTAGATGGCATGTGTGATGAGGTTCGCGAGGTTACATGTCATAAAAAATCATTTTATCTTAAACTTATGAGGTTGCGATTTTTATTTGATCTAAGAGGTAGAGGTCCTTCGTGTAATTTCATTACACTTTTGCCTCATTCAAACATTCATTTAATGCTTAATTAAAACTTCACTATGATATGAAAGATCACAATGATAACGATGATAACATTTAGACGTGTAGCATTTTATAAATATATTTAATATTAAGGCTTGTAGGAAATAATGATAACCATAATAATGACGATAGAAATAATATGCATAATATTAAGCATAAGTTTGAGGGACTATAAAGTGAACTCATTATCATTTATGAACTCCTTTGATTCTCATCTATCGATAACATCAATTCGTTGTGATGATATTTATTTACTATGTTAATTAATCGATAAAATTGACGTATTAAAAGCTTATGAGAATCTGAATTATCTTTCAAATCATTCGGTCAAGTAATTTTTTTCATCCGAATAAAAAATTAAGAACCTGAATTATTATGATTTTAGAAAAGCTTAAATCAAATGATTGCTTATCATATTTAATGGTGCGATCTGTAGCATACAATGCAATCAATTGATCATCACCTCAAGTGTTGCATTACAAAGGAATGAGAAGAGGTCATGGCTATTTTCGTGTTGAAAAGGCACCCTCACCCTCAATAGAATGATATCACTAGCGATAACGAGATAGATACGACTTTGCTCCTCATTTTCGCGTTCAAGCATGCAAGCATCTCAGACGTCTCTTAAAACAACCGCAATGTGGTTTTCAATCTGTTTGGAAGAGTTGTAAACATTGTAAACATTAACAATCGATTTCGTCATTCATACTGAACACTAGGTACTTCTAGTGTGTTCCTTTCGTCCACAGTACTCCACCAATCTTGCTATTCATTTATATCAATACAAAGCGAAAGGTCAATTTCATCAAAGTATTCATCCGTGCATAATTTGCTTAATCTCGGGTATACTGTAGAGCTCGGATATACTGTAGCTGATCTCATTCGTCCACTGTCTTTACCGTTCCATCACATTCCATGTTCCTTTGCCATATTTTGTCTTTTTTGAAGCAATATTAGACAAACCAACTATCTTGTTTTGCGGATTAGTCTAACCCACTTAAGTGATTATAGGTGCAATTTTAAAAGCCGATGGCTAAATTGTAAATCTTATCACCTTATCATTTTATCATTAGTGCTGATTTATATGTCTTAAGAGTAGACAGAGATCAGAACAAAATGAGAGAGGCTATTTTAGCACACGACCTGATGGCTCCATCCCTCATTTTGACCCACTCCCTACTTAATCTGCTACAATCCTTTCGAATTTGGCAATAAACAGTGACATTTCGGAGAAGTTAATACGTTAACATGAAGCTTATGAAGAGTAGTGACTCCTCATGAGGAATTTATCTGTTTTTCTGCTAGTATACACTTGAATAGCCTTGAAATCTGTCAGTTTTTTCTTCGTATCTTTAATCTTTGCTGATATTTAGAATACCACAGAATAATTCTAGGTGTTTCTTGACAGGCCTGAGGCGGCCATGAACCAGCATGTACTTGTTCGGATTGGTGTGTCCTTGCAGCACCTTCAACCTATGAGCCACACGTTCTTATGTTAATAACAATGCTCTTTCTCAGTAGCGCTTGAAAAATCTAAAAAACGTCGTCGATGATTGGGCGAAAGTTGAGCTACTTTTTTATTTGAATTTATGCAATTTTGAGAATATTTTAGGAATAAGGAATGATTGAAAACGCCACCGTTTGTTTTTTCTTAATGAATGTCCTTGTCTCTTAGTTTGTAGGATTGGATATTTGGGATTTTTTTCAGGATATAGAAGTTGGTCGTATGCTCATGCAGATCACCTACAGTAATATAAGAACTACTTTGAAAATAACTGGTGATGGTGAAAAGATGGTACCGAGTTCTACTAGTATATTACGCCTATTCACTCTCACAGAAATTGCTCTTTCCTCATAGATGAAACTCATTACGTAATTTATTTTTGAAAGTATCGCGTGAGGATATTCTAGTAGTTGAGTGAAATGGAATTTTCAGATATCTAAGTGAACCTTTGCATGATCAGCCACGTGATCAGTGCATGATAGCCACGTGATCAGTGCATGATAGCCACGTGATCAGTGCATGATAGCCACGTGATCAGTGCATGACAGGCCACGTGAGCAATGCATGATAGCCACGTGATCAGTGCATGATCAGACACGAGATCATTGCATGATCAGTCACGTGATCAGTGCATGATCAGCCACGTGATCAGTGCATGGTCAGACACGTGAACAGTGTATGATCAGCCACGTGAT
>KN716377.1:102824-124993 GCA_000816705.1 Dictyocaulus viviparus
TAGTGACTCCTCATGAGGAATTTATCTGTTTTTCTGCTAGTATACACTTGAATAGCCTTGAAATCTGTCAGTTTTTTCTTCGTATCTTTGATTTTTGCTGATATTTAGAATACCACAAAATAATTCTAGGTGTTTCTTGACAGGCCTGAGGCGGCCATGAACCAGCATGCACTTGTTCGGATTGGGGTGTCATTGCAGCACCTCCAACCTATGAGCCACACGTCTCTTTTTTTTAATAACAATGTTCTTCGTCAGTAGTGCTTAAAAAATCTAAAAAACGTTGTCGATTATTGGATGAAAGTTGAGCTATTTTTTTTTATTTAAATTTATGCAATTTGGAGAATATTTTAGGAATAATGAATGATTGAAAACGCCACCGTTTGTTTTTTCTTAATGAATGTCCTTGTCTCTTCGTTTGTAGGATTGGATATTTGGGATTTTTTTCAGGATATAGAAGTTGGTCGTAGGCTCATGCAGATCACCTACAGTAATATATGGTGAAAAGATGGTACCGAGTTCTACTAGTATATTACGCCTATTCACTCTCACAGAAATTGCTCTTTCCTCATAGATGAAACTCATTACGTAATTTATTTTTGAAAGTATCGCGTGAGGATATTCTAGTAGTTGAGTGAAATGGAATTTTCAGATATCTAAGTGAACCTTTCCAGTAAGAGTCTTATAACAAAATTTTACCGTATACTGAGCACTTAAAACATATCATTAAGTAGTTAATATAAGAGTAGGAATCAGAGTGAGATTTTATGGATGCTGTACTTAACGAGCTTGTTAACCTCAAACTTAGATAGTTGAATTAATTACTCCTAGAAGCCCTAACAGATATCAGTAAGATGATAGTAATAATTGTGCTCCACCAGAATTAAGAATGAGAGCAATGCATTAACTTCTGCAAGGAGCGTTGTCGATGTCCAACGACGAATTAAGTAAATGATGAATTAAAAGAGTAAGAAAGATGAAGAAGAAGATAAGCTTCAACCATACAGCACGATAAATAGCTTATCAAATGTATGGAGCAAAATGAGCTTCTCTTTGAAAATGTTCCTTAAGTGTGTTTGTATTGAACACGCCTACAATAAAAGTCACATGAAGAGGCTCGGCAACAAACAGTTTCCTCTGCTTCTAACAAAGGCGAAGTTTTTGTGAAAGAGGAAAAAAAAAACTTGGCGTTCAACTGCTATGAAAACATATTGAAAACAACAGTGAATGTTCTTGCATGAGAACTTTTGATTGAATGATATAATCATTGAGTTATTGTATCATCCTCAGCAGTTCTATCGGAAGACATACCAAGATCTACCATATCCAAACGAATAAAAATCTCTTAGTGCTCTTGATTTGTGGCTTATCCTTTCATGCTTTTCATATGAGAAGCTCAATAACCAGAAATATGTGCTAAGCAGCATGCAACGAGAAGCTGAAGCAAAAGGAATGAAGTCGCATTACTCCACGTGAGCTAACTATTTTCATTGCCTACGGTTCAGTGAAGGCATGAGCGATGCGAAAAGAGACGAATACGCTTCAAGAACAAAATTAAGTGTAATTGTTAAGCTATACTTCAGATTATGTAAATCACTCTATTTGGCTACGATAGTAGAACTCATCCGTAGACGTCAATTAGACTCAACAGTTTGAGTGACCACTCGTGCATAACAAGAAAGCGCCCAATACCCAAATACGGAAAAGAACGCGTTGGTGAAGATGATTGTACGCTTTGTGTTCAAATAAAAATTCGATTTTGGGTAAACAATAAGAAAAACAGTGCACTAGGTGAAGATATAACCTAGAAGCACGACGGACTAACTTTTAAAGCTAAAGTAAAAGCTTGAAAAAAAACATAAAGAATATCCTCAAAATCATCTTCGGAAGCGTTTTGAATTGATTCTAGGTTACCAGAAATAAACAGGAAGGACTAATCCTTTCATAACACAAATGATTTCATTTCATGTCTGAGGATGGTTTCCTCAATATTCAAACAACAACACCCTCAACACCCTCGGTGATGCAGCATTTCAAGTGATTGAAGATAACCGTTAATAGACACACAATAAACTAAATAAAAAAAATCAATAAAATCAAATATACGACTTGAGCAAAAAGAAAAAAAGCAGCAAGGCATTCTGTTTCTTCACCTAAAACCCTCATTGACATTAAAAATGCTGAGTTTTTTCTATATCGATCGTGTTTGGGTTCCATGGGAAATTCATATGTGAAATAGAATAAGGATGTGGACTACCGTAATTTACCTCCTTGTGGAGGTGCGTCATCCATTCGTTTTAATGTTATAGGTGGAGGTGTCTGGATGGTATTGTTCTTTACAATGACTTCGAAGGAAAATTATATTACCAGATTAGTGTTGTTTATCCTCCTAGACTACTCTGGTAGCCATTCACCAACCTTTAGGGATGGAAGAATTGGTTAGCTTGGACCCGGATGCGAAACCGTGTCAACGGTATCGAGCTGACGTATCCCTGTGGCTCATCGTACTACTGCGCTACATGGTAATCGTTGTATTTTACTTATTTTTTCTTCGACATAACTTATTTTTTTGCCGTATCATTTTTCTACGTTTTTTATGGATATTATTGAATACGGGGGCGCAGTGGCTCAGTGGCGGAGGTGCCGCAGTGACACCCCAGGCCTACCAAGCCCGCAACCCTCCGGGGTCGGTAAATTGGTACCAGAGGAGTCTGGGTAAGATAACTGGCACACTGACTTGGTGAAGAGTGGTCAACTCAAGTCATGTATAGATCAGGCACGCATTCAACCACCTCCACGATATCACGCTGAACATGAATGCGGGGGCGCATCCCACCACAAGGGATTGATCAACGTCAAAAATTATCTTATCTTTATCTTATTATTGAATACAATTGGATTTTTTGGCGTAACGTCATCACTAGAATTATTCAATAATAAATAGCATAATAAACTCTTCCAAACCATGTTCAACAAAATATTTGCTCAGAAAAACGCTGCTGTATTTACTCTGAAACCATCTAGAAACCGTCCTCAAATTTTTGCATAAACCTCACCATGTATCCAGAATTTTTATCCTCAAAGTAATCTGAATGAAACAGTTCACGCTCCTTTAGGTACTAATCCTGATTCTATTTTTATGTTGATAATCATCAGGACGTTTCATAAACGGCTTTTGATTTTTATCTAAGATAAATTGATAAGAAATGTTAAAGGTAAGCTTCGACTTACTTCCATAATACTTTTATCAGACACATCGTAACGATAGTATTGTTTTGATAAAATCGTGCGTAAAAATATATGCGAAAAATTAACGGACAATCTTTTTTCATTATCCTCAAAAATCTCAAAAAATACGGATGAGGTGAATTTCAAGGCTGAGGCTCTATGACTCCACCAAGACTCTCCTTGTACTTTCACGTAGTACACCTATTTCTCATTGATCTCTGATTTTTACCTGAACTGAGGCAGATTTCGATTCACTCTCAACTAATAAGTTATGTTTAAAAACCGATGGAAAAAATAATCAAATAGATCAAAGAACGATATTGAACGTTTCAATGACGTCATTATTCAAATCATCTGCCGTTTTCGGTTTTGAGGATCAAATCATTCAGTGTTTTTACTAGATGTAATGAGTCAAGATATATAACGGATTACTCACCTTACATTTAAGCATTTATTTTAATTAAAGCTCTCGTAGATCAATAAGCTTCTAGTAATTACTTTGTTAAAGAAAAATTTTATTAGCGAACATTTAATGAATACTTTTAACACTTCAACTCAGGTTTTCAACATGAAAACAAATTAAAATTCTTATAGTTTCTATTTTTTCTTCTTATAGATAATTTATTGATTTTCTTTTGGTTCTAGGAAAAAAAAAAAGACGCTTGTTTAGTTGTAAGCTTTGAGAAAATATTTATAGTAAAAACGTGAGGTAAATAGACTGCGGTCGTTTAAAAGGTCTATCACTGCTACTGATAACTTATCATACGTCTATTGTTCGTTTCAGTTTACTATGATCCCATTGAATTGTAATCGGTTCAACTGAAGACTCTATCGTCCCTCAAATGATGACGCTCTTCACTCAAAGCTGGAAAGAAATGCTCTAAAACCGAGCTGTGTTTTTCGAGGCTGTTTCTGTGAACAGCTTCGAAAACTCATATGAAACTTATCGAGGGAATGAAACTCCTTCATAAATAACTAACTATGATGACGTCATTACCGTAATATCTATTCAAACAGAAAATTTGATTTTTTGTTTTTCATATGCAACATCCATTTGGTGACTTCTTTTTTTTTCTCTTGAAATTTCAATTACATATTTATTTATAGTAACATCGTTGTTTATGGCTTTTTTTTTTGTGAGTGATACCGGTGAGTAACCGGTTATACATCGTTTTTATCGTTTTCAAATTTCGCTACTGTTTCGATTTTGTTAAAGATGAAAGAAAAATGAGTGAGGTGTTTTTTTTTCTTTCCCTCTTGTTTTTGATAAGCTGCCACAAGACAGGTTAAATTGGCAAGTAATCATCTACATCCCTAGAAGCTTTGATTTGTTTATTTATTATTATTATTGTTGTTTTTTTTTTCGAAAATCAAGTACGATTTGTTTGTTCAGTGAAACACCAGCCGATCGTTAAGTGCATTCTGTAGATGATATTTATTTGAAATATTGAAATGATTGGTTTTCTATTCGATTGGCATTTTGCCAGACTGGTTTTCGATTTTAACGGATGTGTCAACAATCACTCGTTTCGTTTCCTATATAGAACTCTAGGAATCGATGACTTACCATTGATCGATTTCAATTACCTCAAAATTTTTTCGTTTCAAACAAACACGTCATTATTTTTTTTTGTCATCTTCCTTCTAGAGTTTTCTTTGAATTATTTTTTCTTGCTAATTGTACTGGTTTTTTTTCCTCTCCTTCTTTATCGTTGCTAATTCGATTATCGTTTCACCACCTCAAAGTTTACCTCTAGCCATTGTTCTTCTATAAATTTAACCTACCTAAATTTTCAACAAATCCATGATTTTTTTTGAGGAAGAAACTTTTCTATAAATGAATGTATGTATAGAAGCTGCTAATTAACAATCACTCGATTGTTATCGATCAATATATGAGTTACAATCACATATAACTCATTATTAAACAAAGCTTGTTAAAGTGAGTAAGCAGAAAAAAACTTTTAAGACATATCATATCTTCAGCGATTTTTCATACTTTCTTCCCATATGACCAGTCATAACTTTCTTCCTCTGATCCTCTTTGAGGAAAACAAATTTAGTTATAAATGAAATCAAAATTTGTTATGATTAAAATAAATTTAGCGCCTGAAAAAATGTTTCGTAAAGAATATATAACTGTATTATTACTGATAAGATATCCATTTAGAATAAGTAAAGCATTAAGTGGTGGTCATAGAACGGAATTCCAAGTAGTGCAATCGGTTAGCACAACAGACCTGACATCCGTAGATGCGGGTTCAAGTACAGGCTGAGGTTCCAAATCTTGCGATTAACTCAGCATCATTAAGGATAAACGTATTGAATTGAAGCTATAGAAGGCATAACCATAACTGATAAGCTATCAGAAAAACATTCGGCATTCGAATTGAATTTACAGACTATGATAACTTTTTTTTTGCGTCCGATTTACAGCAGTTATTATTGTTTGTCTGATTTCATTCCATGAGAATATTTTTCACTAACTTTGTCGTAGATTGTAAGAATATAAGGATCGGATATGGATAACCATTGGCGCAGTTTGAACCTTTGTGGATATTTGTAAGTCACTCTTCATTTTGATATTATAGCGGAGGTATTTAAATGCTATTGATCTACACAATCACTTGACAAGACTAGTTTGTTGTCACGTCGGTGTTGTTTATTCTCCCAAGCACTTTTGCCTCCAATCCACAAACCGTTAAGGATATGCTGGCTTGTATCTGGACTCGCTACCCACGTATACGGTATCAGGCCCGCGTGTCATTATGGCCCTCTCTTACTATTGTACTAAGGTAATGCCGACAAAAGGCGTCTTCAAAAAATCACATGTACGTTACGTACAATGAAGCTGAAAGTTGTTAACACTTATATGGTCCGACTAAATGTGCTGTTGTGAGTACTGCTACACATGACGATATCGGCAGACCAATTCATCTATTATTCATTTTCAGCTCTACACACAGCTTTTCTATGTTGACCTCGATATAGGGAAAGTCATCTTGTAGTTCGCCGCTTTGAGGTACGCTTGTATTCTGTCGAGTTCTGATTCTACGATTCTTGTCCACTAACACTCGAGTGTTTTCACAAATCTGTGATCTCGTATACTTAATGATTTTGACGACTTCAATAGATCGAGAGATAGGTGTAACTTCAAGGTTTGCGATTAACCAGCATAATATGAATTCTAGCATCAAAAGAGACTTTGTTAAGCTCGAGATTTGCTCATCTCCTTTTCCTCTCTTGATATCATTTTGACTCAAGCATGCAAGAAAGCTTTTATTTTGATATTTAACGAGAATAATATTCGGAAAAGTTAGAATTACCAGAGTTAAATCATTTAAAGACATCATTTAGGAGAAAATGAGTGATGAAGACACGGAGGCGATAAGGGTTCTGAGGGTGAGTGTCAAAAAAAAATTTCTTTTTCTTCACCTCCTAGACTTATATAGAGACAATTGCAAAATGAATTCATAATGTGTTAACGAATGATTATTGATTTTATCTTTTTAGTAATACCAGAATGAAAAAAAAATTTTAGCAATTCTCTTAGAATGCAAATGCTTTATTGAGCTTCACTATTATTTGATTGAGCTCAATGTTGATTTGGTATAAACAATGTAAAATTATGAGAAAAATTATGAAAAAAGAATATTACTCTATTTTTTATTTTACCGTTTAAAAAACCGAGATTTGGAACAACTGTTCCGCTTCAGCTTTTTACCTAATATTTATAGGAACTTAAGTGAAACGTTCTGAGTGATGAGTTCAGAATCCTTCAAGCTGGATTCCTGGTCATTTCTCTCTCTCTCTCTCTCTTGCTCAACGTCAATACATTACAGGCTTCATCGGCGTTGATACCACCAGATGAACGAGCCAGAAATTCATCGCTTATGGTTAAATACATGCACCTCGATGCCGACAAAATTCTTTCAGCTTATGGACGTTTCGGAAAGTACCAGGTTGATGAACATACTGCATTTCATTATCTTATTTTTCCTCTTCCTCACTGGAATCCCTTAGAAAAAACATCAAACAATTTTTATTAGACGAATCTTCTAATAATCTAGTATAACTCACTTCCTCCTCATCACTTATTAACTATGAATCAACATAAAAGTCCTGTAGAATTACAATTTGATTATCCACCTGCACCGTTCAGGACTCATTTTTATTTGAAAAAAAACTGATTTCTTCTCTGAAATATCATATAATTGTCAGTTTGAAGAAAAGGTCTCAGCGCGATCAAAAGATAGCCCTATAAGTAAAAAAAAAACTCCTCAAAAAGTAATAAAACTTTTATAATATTTTTGGCTATTTTTCATAGTTATTTTTTTTATTTATTTGTTTTTGTTTTTTAGATGGTTACCTATCTGATTACGAATAGTGTACATATTTTATTCGCAATAAATATGATGGTGATGCCGTTCATTACTGTAGATCCAGAATTCGACTGCTTAATCACTCCTCCGCCTGAGGTGAATTGGGTAGGTAATTTCAGCTTTGTCAAAGTAGTTATGAAATTTAATTAGTATTCAATATTTTATACCTTTATTTTTTATTTGAATACCATAGCTTCGCTCTAAAATCCTAGAAAATTCGAGTTAAACGCCGTATTCGCAGGTTTAAGCCCACGGCTACCAAGTCGACCAAACCTTCTATTAACTAGGAGTCGATGAATTGGTGCCACAGTTACCTGCAGCACTGACTTGGCATCTGAATGGTCCTTTCAGGTCATTGTATAGACCATCCTATTCGAACATCATCATAACATCAAAACAAAGAATGGGTAGCGCATCTCTCAAAGAGATAGATTTCATCAATGCTCATCCTTATTCATACCTCATTAGTTTCTCCTGCAGTACTCCTCTAATCGTGGTTTATCATTATCGAAAAACAGCTATCTGAAATAGTTTATTCATTAATTACTGTGTTTTAATCTTTATAGTATTTCTATATTCCATCAAATATGATAGATTATTATAACGTTCTCGTATCCTTAATGACTCTGAAATAGCCGCAAGGCTTGAAACCTCACGTGAGACTCGAACCCACATCCATTCATATCCGGTGTGGTTTTCTATCGACTGCACTATTAATCGCTGTCGGCTGCTCATATTAAAGACCAATCTGGGCTACTTTGCCTGATTTCCTCTATACTTAATAGATTTTTCGGGGTCATTTGTAAATTTTTTCGATAGGAAATGATAAACAACAGGTTGTTTCAATAATATAGAGAATAAACAAATGAATGGATTAAGCTTAACAATGACATTATCAACACTTACATTTTCGAGCATGTGACTGAGGAAGGGTAATGTAATTCGACTCTTTCACGGTTATTGTAGCCTCAATAGGCACTGTTGCTTAAGCTGAATGATTCGTGTCCGAAGTCGTTGTTATACGTAACAAATTTGAATTTAATAAGTCATATAATGAATAATATATGCGATCAAAAACGTATCCTTAAAATGAGTGAGTCTCAAACGATTCACTCCTCCACTTTTGTTCTTTTATCAGTTAATCGTTTCCGTGAGAAGATCTAGTGTTGTTTAGATGACTAAGCTACACTTTTAAAGATCAATCATCATAATTGTAAACAAAATCATTATGTAAGCATTGTATTCTATTTAATTACTCGATAACATAACATTTTATAGTCTTATAATATTTTTTTTTCACTATCTCTAAAAAGTTATAATGATGTCTTCATATCTCTAATGATTCTAAGTTAATCACCTGGATGTAATGTCGATATCGGATCAGCATATTGAACTCGTTGATGGGCAAGTGTTGATAGGATACCCACTCAAAAAAAATGAAACATTGAATTTTCGCGGTGCATGGAGCTCAGTAGAGCAATTGGTAGCATGTCAGGTCGAACATATGTGGATGTGGGTTCGAGTCTTCTCTCAGTTTCTGGGTTTTTCGATTACCTCGGCATCATTTGTGATATTTAATAGTGTTTGAATTTACAGGAATATACTGTAATAGATAAGTGTACAGTAATGGATAGTAATAATTGGACAATCTCGTGTAGCAGCATTCCAGGTTCAAAGTTAGTCCATGTACTTGATTTTATCATGTGTAAATATAAGGGATACATCAAATTCAGATAGATAAAAGCTGGTACTGCATACGAGTGAAGAGGTAAAAGTTAAAAAGCTTATTTCAGATATGTCTTTAAGGATACGAAACACGAATCATTAGCGTCCGAATTCAATCTCGTCTGTGATAATTACGAATCGGTCGAACATGGTGCATCCGTTTTTATGCTCGGTACATCAACTTCATCCTTATGAAGAATTAAAAAGCCGCTTCTTTTCCTAGAAATATTGCCGTTGAAGACATTACATCCAGAAGTTCTTACGCCCTTTTTGGATCACATATCTTTGAAGTATTCAAACAGAAGTTTCCTCCTGAGTCACATATATTATTTCTTCAGTGATCTCCATCATATCATTCTTTTGAATTCAACTTATTCACTTCTTCTGAGCATTAGTGATCATTTCAAAAACAGTTAACTAACAAAGGTATACATTAATGTAAATAAATACAAGTATACATCAAATGATTATGTTAGTAAAGAAATATGGTGGAGCAGTAGTGGCGCAGTGGTGGAGGTGCTGCTGTGACACGCGGGCCTGAATCGGTTCGCAACCGCACCCAAACCTGCAGAGCCCATCATCTCTCTGAGGGTAATAAATTGGTATCAGAAAAATCTAGGTAACATAACTAGCACTGACTTGATAAAGAGTGGTCAACTGGAATCATTCTATTGATCAGGCTCGCTTCAACCACGTCCACGATTTACTGTTGAACACGAACACGTGGGCGCATGCCCCAACAATGACTGGTTAACGCCAAAGCTTTTTCATCTTATTTTATAATGAGATATATTTTATTCAAAATATTCTAGTCGAGTCAAAAATTTAGCCACGTCAATTTTAGGTGGTATGCTTGTCGGACCAATCATCACACAATTATCCGACCTATTCGGTCGTCGTCTCACTTTTCTTATTCCACTTTACGTTGCCGTTCTGTCGAATCTCATTTGCGCCATAGCGCCTAATTACTCCATTTTTTTAATATTTCGTTTTTTCGCTGGAGTCGCAACTACGGTAAGAATCAGAATTATTTATTGGCCATTGGTGGTGAGCAAACCTATTGGTGAGCAAAAGAATATCAGTTGCATCATTTGAAGTTGTCAGCAACTGAAAACGTACGGAAATTGCCGGAGGGTTTATAGGCGTTTTCGGATATCGTATGGACTGATGTGTATGCACGTATCAACACATATAGTGTCAGATAAATTCATATCAGTGCGGTTTCAGAATCAAACAAAAACTAAGTATTATCCGATTTTTTTTGAATACAGTACCTCACAGACTAAGCGAATAACCGCACTCATTTAAAATCTATTTCTATCATGACGCATTTGTATACGTCATAGAACATCACGTTCGTGTCGAATCCATAAAAGTTGAAATATCACTATCGATGAGGAATCCTCAGATCTTTAGAAAGAAAAGAAAGAAAGAATGATGATTAGATGACGTTAAAGTATTGTGGGCACGGCTAGTCTTGATGTTGTGCAATTACGGACATTGACGACTCTTACAGAGAGGTAGATGTTCAGTAATATCAATGAGGTGATGAGGTGCATTAAAAATAAACGAACTCGAAGTAGATAATAGACATACTGCTATCAATTGAGTTTTTTTCCTTTTTTTCTAAATTTTTGTAGGGTTTCTCAGTTATCGGATTTGTTTTGTGTATGGAATCTGTTGCATTGGAATTTCGTTCACTGATACCATTTATGGGATGTATCACTTGGGTGATTGGGTATGTCAACATCGAATAAATAAAAAAAAAAGAACAATATGCCTAATTGAGTACAATGAGTTAAAAATAATCCTCATCACGCAGTATAACTATTTTCCAGTTCGTTTCAAGTTCCTATCATAAAATCTGTAGATTTGAATAAAAATAGAACACAGTGAAAGAAATTATAGCAAATTTCCTCCTCATTTGTATAAATGATTTCAAATCCATATACAAAGTTATTAATATTTCTTTCCATAATTTATTCTATGCTGAAGCCTGTACACAAGCTTTCATAATGAGAAAAATCGATAATGATGATGTGAAGTCTCAGAAAATAGGATTGAATTAAAGCATTCGATCCTCGTATGACGTCATTTACCTCATTATTCAGTTACATATCAGCTGGTGTACTTCGATTACTCATTTCAAATTGGCGATGGCTATACTTTGCAGTGTCTGTGCCTGGACTTCTTACGATTCCTTATTATTGGTAATTAACATAAAAATATTATTTCTTAATCAATTATCTAATAAATATTTTTGATATAATTGGTGATTTACATACAGGCTTACACCTGAATCACTTCATTGGCTTATAACAAACAGGAAAAATAAAGGCATATCAAAGTACGTGACGTCATATTTCTTTTTCTTACAAAGAATTATTACACAATTTTCAGATGAGATAGAAAAAACAATATGAAATTCTTATATGATGAAAAAACCATAAGGTTAAAGGTCGGCAATGATCCATATGTTTCTTTTCGAAGAAGATCATAAGAACTTGTTTGTCAATAGCTTGTCTAGTAATAATGGTACCCACTTACTATAAGTGAAGCATTGAGTGGTCGTAGATCAAGGGCTTCGGTAGTGTAATGGATCAGTATGGCAGACCGGATATCCGTAAATGTGGGTTCGAGGCACGCCTGAGGTTTCGGGTTTTGCGGCCATCTGAGCACAACTATGGACAATATAATATCATTTCAAAATAAAATAAAATTACGAATATGTCTAGTAACCATCCTGTTTTCCAGAAACTATGACAGCTTATAATGGAATGATACTAAAATCCCATGTTTATGAGTTAGTAATAAAACTTCGTAGTTGATATTCGATCCGGATCACATATTATCTGTGAGATGAGGGTTCGAGTCTCGACTCAGACTACGATTTTTATGGCTAACTTAAAACGTGGAATACTAATTGCTTAATATTATAGATACATTCGGAATTCGTCACGTTTTAATCGAATGGACATTCCATTGCATGAATGTAAATCGACGAATGCAATCAAATCAGAAGTATTACAAAGGACTTTAATTGATATGCTGAAAAGCCCTGCGTTGTTGCTTCATCTTCTTCTCAACTCATATATCCTGTGAGTTTATTTAAGAGAAATAATTCATATTATACTAAGTCAGTGCTTTTGACTCTCTCTCTCTCTCTCTCAATTTTCATAAAAGTTCAATTTATGCTTGTACAGTAGGATAAAGATCACTTGATTACTCGGATAGCCCGTCTTGACTCATTAGTTCGTGCCCCAGCAATCTCCAATTGTTTATTTCTCGCGCAGAACTCGTCCATTATGTTGGGCTTCCGAGTACATGCTGACATTAACGCGATCAATTCCTATAGGAATAGTTTACAATTGTGATATGTTGTGACCAACTGTTGCAATGCTTATGACATCGTTCTAGATGATTTTGTTTATCAAAATGTGCCGTTTCTCACGCAGCTTGTAAATCAGCAA
Source organism: Dictyocaulus viviparus (assembly GCA_000816705.1). NCBI lineage: Eukaryota > Metazoa > Nematoda > Chromadorea > Rhabditida > Metastrongylidae > Dictyocaulus > Dictyocaulus viviparus. Next base: position 115,627 of record KN716377.1, read on the forward strand.
CAGAATCGATAATGTTGTATGCATCGGCTGCAACAAATACAATTGTAGCTATCGCATTGATCAATAACCTTGGATTTTTTCCAAAAAAAAGTATATTAGTAATATCAAAACTATCCACACTGTAAGATCCAGTTGATTACCAAAACATCATTACCAAAATGTTTATAACGATGTAAGTGAGTGAAATTTTAGTATAGTGATGAACGGAACATATTGGGCACTGTCATTGTTTTCAACAGAACTTAGTGAAGACAAAATGACCGGGTTTTTTCTTTCTGGACTCGTTGAATTTCCTGCAGGACTCGTTTCCATCGTCTTACTGGTACTTATAAGTATTATTCACCTAGTTTATATATATCCTACATATTCTTCTAAGTGTTTGATAAATTTTAGATTTATCTGGATAGAAGAACAGTCTCATTTTTTTCGCTTCTTTTACAAGCTGTTTCGATGATTTGTGCGTTGTATTTACCTTGTAAGTATTATGTATTTAAATGATGAAATAAACAAAAAAGATAATCTACCGATTGTTATAGATTTGACCTAGTACAGATTGTAAGTACTGTTTCCACTAGGTACTGATATTGTACTATGTGGAAAGATTCGTGCAAAAGCTTTAAGTTTAATGCATCACTAACATTTAAGCTATAAGCTGAACTGACCATGTTTGATGGGTGTGGATAGACTGAAAACTACCTTAGACAACTCCATACTTCTTTTTTGTGAGAGAAACGAGTCAAAATGAGCCACAGTGACCAACTACACTAATACAATACATATAGTTGAAATTACTAAGAGATAAAACTAGGTAAGTTTTGAGGTTAACTAATCCCTTTCGCGGTATGCGCCGAAGCATTTGTGTTCAACGTGATATCGTGGAGGTAATTGAATGCGAGCCTGGTCTATGCAGTGAATTGAGTTGACCACTCTACAACAAGTTGGTGCTGTTCATCTTATCCAGATTCCTCTGGTACTAATTTGCCGAACACGGAGAGATGGTGAGAACGGGAGACCTGAGGGCGACTACGAAGTGATTCGTGCCTGTGTGTTACTTGTGGTTCCTCCACGAATGCGCCACTGCGCTTCCAATTCAAAATCATTAATATATAATAATTTGGTCAGAATTTAATCACGGTTTATGTACTTTGGTGAATTCACCACTTTCTATTTCCATATATTCTGAAATTAGTATGGTCATACTGTACTTCATTTCATTTCGCATTTCTGCTTTATGCTTTTTTCAGTAGTGGCATTTTGCTTTCTAATCATCAAATTTTCATTTTAGGTAATTTAAACAACGTTAGATAAAAGCTTAATCGAAACTACATTCCTTACTAATCGCCTTCATAGTGGTTGGTAAAGCAACAAAGACAACATGCATCATTAAGTACGTATCTGGCAGAAGAACTAAATTTCTTAAACATGAGGAACATAGTGGCCTAGTATGAAAAATTAACAACGATCAAATAGCAATGATTGAGGATGCTCTTTGTTGATCTAAATGAACTGATGCAGAGGAACTAAAGGTCGCGAATTCTACGATCACTTTCCATTCGAAACAAACTGATGTGGTTCGAAAAATCTTTCTCTTTAATTCTACTCAGCAACCACAAACGATTCTTCAACCAGATGTTACGGAATTACGAACGACCATCGCAGTGTTTGAACTCAGATGAAACTATAAAACGTTTTGAGGAGTTAGAATTGCACCAAGAATAGATCATCGCCGCTGTGTGTGGTGGATCTGCTGCTAGCATCATCGACTACAGCTTTTTAATCCCTTTGAAACCATTAAATCCAAAGAGTAGCAAGTGTTTATGAGATCGATGAAATGTGCCGAACTCTTCCACACCTGCAGCCAGCATTAGTAAACAGAAGATGTCTAACTCTTCTTCACAACAACGAGCGGTCACACATCACAGAATCAATGCTTCAAAACTTGAATAATAGGGCTATAAAATTTTGCTTCTTACCTCATATTTGCTTCATCTTGAGCCCACCAAATACTATTTCTTCAAAGATCTCAATTGTGTAGTTTCGTATGGTTATCTGATTATTCATTCGACATAGATAATCCATAGGTATTTTTATTCTTCCTGATTCATTAACTTAAGCGAGTTAATGTGAGGGATGCTTCTATAGCTTAAATAGAGAATTATATCTATGCTGAGGACTAGCTCTAATAGTTTTCAGTGAATAAGAAAGCGACAATGATCTTCCCTTTGATGGCGAAAGTTTTCAACTCTATTGTTTGGTCGTCACAACCGCTCCTATATACCGAATCAACTCCAACATCAGTACGAAACGTTTTTTGTGGTGTGGTTGGATTTTTGGGAGATTTTGGATCTGTGCTTGCTCCATACTTAAAAAGACTAGTGAGTTCATTAAACATGAGGAAGGAAACTAATAAGGGAAAGGAAAAGAAAGAAACTAAGGGAAGGGAAACACGTAAGGCTCCAGAATCACTCCAGAAAGCTTGATAAGATCGAAACCACAAGTTAACAAGAACGATGAGGTACCACCCCGAGCCATTTTACTTAATATGAAACGTTTTTTCAGGAAGCCATAGACAAATCCGCTCCGGCATTGTTGATTGCTGTCATGTCGGTCATGTCCGCACTAATTGTTCTTGTGCTTCCAGAAACTAAAAACAAGAAATTACCAGAAGACATTAGTGACTTTGATCCAGGGCCACTGATGCGATGGATATGTGGAAAGAAGGAATGTCTACATACTGAAGAGGTCAGTAAGGAAAATCATCTACCTCGTCAAAATTATCGTTTGTAAGCTTTAAGCTCTATATGAACTCATTTCCTTGGTGTAGAATTGAATAACTCACTACGTCGTGATATACAACTTGGTCCATCTTAACATGATGTTCACTTGTAGGATTTTGAATTTATTCATTAGTCAACAATACGAACTACCGTTCTACTATCATGATGTTGTACTTAACACTCACTCATAGATAAGGCTATGTGCCAGCGTTTTAGACATTCTCGAACGCATATAAACCAGCATAGGGACGAAAAAATGGAGGTAGAGAATTATGTTAATGCTTTTCAGAATACAGTAATGATGACGATTGATACAAACAAAAGTGAACCTGTCAATGAAGACGTCATATTCGAAACATAGTTTTCTCATGGGTGACTTCAGAATCACGTTGACGATATCAATACGTAGATCGTGGAGGTTCATACATATTGTTAAACGTTGTAATATATTTATAATGTACCATTGGCATTGATGCGATAAAATAAGGAATATTCATTAAGTTCTTTCATACACATTATATTCATTGTGAACGAAATACAAACACCTGAAGTCATACAAATGATAGAAAATCAACGAGAAAAACCTTTCTGAGAAACTTCAGTACGTGGTAATAAAACGTAAAATGAAATAAAACACTGCAAAGTATAGTTAAGTAAAATTTCCTTATGAATACAGATGGAAAACCAATTAAACACCGATATGCAATGATTATAAAACAAAGTTGCAATGAACAAAGATAGGAGAGGTTGATGATTTATTTAGAAAATAATTAGAAAATAAAAAGGGAAAATTGGTAGGAAACGAGAATATTGATTACGAAATGAGGTATTTATCTAATATATGTTTTAGATGGCAAATAAGTACAAAAACTGACTCAAAGTGAAACTAATGAGTAGAAAATGAGGTATCATAGAACGGATGTGGCGTATGACCCGTAGCAAAAAAAATGACTATGGCTTGACGACAATTATATTATTCACAACTTGTTTCATGATGTCAATTGATTTCATACTTTCAGCGCAGCCAACCAATACAAGTTTATGTTTGGCACGTGTTAGAGCAACGTTAATTCTCCGTTTATCATGCAGTAATTCACATCGCTATAACAGTTATCGATGTTCTACTGCAATAAACTGTAAATTTGAACACATGACACGTTTACCTTTCCACATGAAGAAATCCATACTAGTGACCAAACTATTACACTCTTATCACGACCTTGGAATTGATCAACAGAATTAACCTCAAAAAAATGAACGGTGATTAAAAGTACAAGAAAGGAATGTAGTAAAAATTACGAACTTCAATTTCTTTAGTCGAATCTATAAGTGATTTTATAAGATCCACTTGCTTTCGATAAACACTCATTATGCCAATATCCGAAGAAGAGACTCCAATCTAAAATTGAGTTGAATCTGAATCAGAATTTGTGGCAGTTATACACAATAGCCTTATAAATATCGTCTAGTATGATCAAATAACTCGTCAACAATTACAAAAATGTTTTTACCATCGTTAATCAAAACGTGTGACCATGAACGATATTACCAATTAGAACAAGACTTGTTTAAATCTATAAACGTTCTCATATAACTCGTGGAATGTTCAATATATAATAAAGCTGTAGTCTGACAATGATTACAAATGATCCACTCTTTCTTTGTAGAATAAGCGTGAGTAAAAAGCATTCAATATTCCTTCTCAAGTGTGAGCTTAGGCTTTTGAGACCGCGACTATCGTGCAAGAAACGAAAATTCGCATTAATAAATCACGTCAACACTGAATTCTCTTATATCCTATGACTATAAAAAAGCTACATTACATTCTTAAAATCTTCACTATCTTTTCTTATAGCATGCAGAGGCGGATATAATGAGTGATCAACCTCCTACATACGAAAATGCGACCCACGTTTTATTGCCTCTAAGGAAAACTCATTAATATGTTCAAAAAGTGGTTCCCATTCATATGTACAAGGGCTTGAAAAATGCTTTCGATCAATACGTCTCAAAATATAATTTTCTCACTCTATCGACCATTTCTTATGTAACGTTTCATAACTTTTCTTAAATGACATTTTATACAATATTTATCAAGTATGACGCAAACAAAGAAAAAACCATACACTAGAACATGCTCAATAGAAATGCTACATAGTTTCTTCAACTAGTAACACTTCTCTAAGGTCCGGTAAGAAATCGTCAGCAAACCGCTTGAGAAATAAAGTCGCTTATGATACCATAGCTTTGCTATGTTTGCAGTATTTGGATTAGTAGAAAACATTACGATGTAATCACTAAAATATGAAGAAAATCGAAAAATCACCGCAAGAAATCTCGACACAATATCGCAAACAAGACGAGCTTCAACAATGTTTTCCATTGAACCGACACCGTTGTTCCATACTGGTAATTTCAATCCATCAAGAGCGGAAGTATCAACGAACACTACTGCATCGTCCAGATGACCACTTTCAATAACTTTCCACGCACCTAGAAACATCAGAAATTCAATAGCTTCAGGCACTTAGCAGGAAAGAACAATCTTAAAACGACTTCCGAAAATAAATTTAAGTTTTAAACTAAAACCTTCGGAGGATGAAGCTTTGAAGCCCTGGAAATCCAGTAAACATGCCTCGGCTACCTTTCTGGTGCCACATAGAAGGCGACTTTCGTAGAAAAGATCACTGCTCAATTTCGCAATAGTTCTTAATTAAAACGTAAATTACTGCGGTAAATTTTCAAATAAAAGCATAGACTAGGAAATAGGAAGGAACTCACCTGTTCATTCTATATTGCAAAGTAAGAGAATGTAGTACGTTCTTGTGCACTTGCAGACGTTCAAAAAGTGACACTGACATGCCTTCTTTTCTACAACATTATTGGTAGTTATTGATAAACAGTTACACAAGAAAAAGTAAAACTCACGCGCATTTCTTATTCTGGACGAGAGGAGAAAGCTGATGTGCATCACCAACAAGCACAAAACGGTTAGATGTATTCAACGCAGAGAACGTTACAGGTTCAAGCACCTGATTACACAACAAAAGATTTCCTAGCGAAGCGATAGATAAATAACCAGAAATGACGAAAACTTAACGATCTCATATGTACTACTTATTAATCAAAACTATATGCAAACAATGGTATAGAGATGTCAAAGGATACTCTCGGAAATTTCACAATATCCTATAAGATTTTCTTCAAAAGATAAAAGAATCAATGCATTACCATTGATGCTTCGTCGATGATACAATAATCGAATTTCCTCCACGAAAATAGCAATTCTCTGGGCAGATAATGACACGTGCTAGCAATAAGTGGCTAAAAAAGTATTTTAGGGATAAATATTACTAGATTATAGCAATTTTACTATGATTAGACAATGAAATAATCTCAGGAAATATTTTCTCCAACCGTATGTTTCAAAATTCTCCTTATAGCTTGATACTTGTCACCATCCATACCATTTAATTTAGACTCCAGAGTTAACCCAGCGATTGCTTCATGTGGAGTAGTAGACTTTCCAACACGTAACATTTTAGAATCGCCAACATACTTAAACGAAACAAATTTGTGTAGTTTTATCGCAATACACTGTGTACCTTTCGCAATTTAATAAGAACATTATCGAGTGCGGAGTGAGTGTTTGCAGTGAGAAGGATTGATTGTTCCATTTCGATAAGACACCGCAGAAGTTGTACGATTGTAGTTGTCTTACCTAGAAAACATTTACGGTTTTATGCCTTTAACCAACTGTTCTAGCAAAAACATGGAAAAGAAACGTGGCAATGTCATAGAAAAATTCACACATAGAGAACACTAGCAATTCAAAACCTGTTCCAGGAAATCCTTCTATAAGCGTGTAGTTCTTGCACATAAGAGCAGCTTCTACAGCACGTTTTTGTTCTTCATTAAGCTCTCCCGCTGACACACTGTTAGACAAAATTTGATGAACTGAGCGTGATAAATTATGTGGAGAGGAGATAGGCATTGGTGGCGCAAGATCAATGATGAGTTTACGTAGGCGACTGCTAAAAATCTAACTTCATCCACTGTATCAAAGATCCATTAGTACGATCAATTCCTTATATTCCTACAGAATAACAAACAAAACTTCCAATTTTGTTAACTGCTACGGATTATTAGTTCGAACTAATACTTAGACGCGAACGCACCTTCCTTCATCATTTCCCATTAAAAGAACAAGATTCCCAAGTGTTGTTGGGTAAGTAGAAGAGCTATTGTAGATATCAAGATGATAAATATCATCAAGTTTCACCATCCGATCACTACGTACAGTAATAGTATTAACTGAAATGCTATAGATAAATTTTCGATAGTACAAGTAAGATTATAAACCTACATGAACAGTCAATTATAGGTACTAGAAGAAATCCAAATTTTGTTGATGTTGAAATCAAACACATGCTTCCAGGTGAAAATACTGTTTCGGAGATCTCTGATGCACTAAAAACATTGAACTACTACGAAGTATATATACGGCGAATTATTATATACGCGTAATGAAAAACGTGATAGACACCTCCGGAAAGTTAAAAGAACGCTTGTGTCATTAGTTGAAGACTTTACTTGTGAAATTAGGACAAGATTTGATGCACAGAGACCTTCCGATTGCCTTAACAATAACAGTTTATAATTAGATAGATCTAGAAAACCCGAAATTAGAATAATAATAAGAAAACACCAGGCAAGAAGGGTTTGAAAACGATTTTGAAAAGAGAGCAACGGTAGTCATGCACATTGAAACAAATAAGAAAAATTAGCTCTATTTGCTTTAAGATAAAACATGACCAAAAATTACGGTTACTATCAGGAGAAAAAATTTATCGCAATGCGAAGTGGTATCAACTGCTAAATAAGTTTGTTTTCATATCGAATCAACTCACCGAAGTTCAACTGGTTTTGTCCATAGATCACTAATCTGATTACCCTTCTTAGTTTGATCTTCAGCCCATTCATAGTATATCCACTTGATCCACTTTTTGAAGTATTGTAAAAAAAATAATTAGTTAAGAAACAGTAGAGAATCACTACTCGGTAGACAATAAAGTGATGCCACAGGTGCAATTCGGATCGGACAATTACCCAAATGCGATTCCGAAAGATGGCTCATGTTGGCTTTGGCAAAATCATACATTTCCAATGAAGACCTTCCAACTGGTTCAATACCAACCTAGGCTCATTGTTTGACAAATAATTTTATACGTTCAAAATTGAAAAAGATTAATAGATCTAGTTGTGGTCCTAATAAGAATACTAAAAAGAACTTATAAATGACACACTTGGTAAAATGAACAAACGAGCTTGTGATCACATTTGTCACAAAATCTCGGATCAGTCCTAGGTGCTGAAAGCATTATAATGAGTAATGAATTACTTATGTTAAGAGGACGACTGTCCAAACTAGCCTTAAAGCATGAGATTATCGTAGATAAGTCATATTCAATCCTTACGTGGTAGTGATTTAGGATTCAAATCTGCCAAGTAGTTGGCGAGATGATTTCTTTGATTAATGATAGCCTTTAACTCCAAAGCACGAGGTTGAACAGCGCGAGTAACCCCATCTTTTAAATACAATAAGAAACCATCCACGATTGGTTGTTTGTAATGAGATGATAACATCAGTGAATATAACATCACCTACAGATAGTAAATTGTAGGAAGAGAGACTCTGAAAATGAGAATACTGATGAATAATTCGCTAACCTGAGCAGCATGTTCAGCTGATTGTCCACTCTTTCCTGTCTTCAATTCAAGCGAACGCAATCGGGATTGAGAATCAGATTTGATCTATAAAAAACGCCCTATACGTTTGGTAGAACAGAAGAGTAACAAACTAACCTCTATGGTTACGTCAACTTTGCCTTTCATCCCCAATTGAGGGGACCATATGTTTTCTTCGATATCATGAACCTAAAACATCCAGTTCTATAAAAATCTGTTGAATTTAGTAGCCTATTCATGAAGACTTCTACTTATGCGTACCTTTAATAGTTTTAGCGGTGAAGATAAAGAACAATATGATTTACCACCAGGTAAATTGGTTTGGATCCAATCAGCAATGACCTAGAAGATAATATCGACATTTAGAATTTAACATTAAATTAAATTATAAGAATACAAGTTGTAATTAAACATACATTGATATAAGGTTCAAGTTCAATCTCAAATAACGACGGTGTGAAACGAAGCGCAGCAAGCTGGTTAATCACTTTATCTCTTACTTTCTGTTGCCAATGTGATAAAATCCAATCGCGATCGACAATTCTCGGATCGGAGCAGCTTAGGGCGATCGAAAATTATACGAAATCAAAATTATCAACCATTAATCTTTCTTTAATATCTGTAAATATAAACTGAAGAACCTTTAGCTTCGTCCAGCAACATTAACATATGCCCGCACTACGATATTGTATTCATAAACTGCCAAATGTATACAAAAATGTATATTTTGTATGTGATATATATATATATATATATATATATATATCTTACGGTATCAACATCGAAAAGCAAAAATAGGCTTAATCAAGTTCAGTAAACCATTTCGAAACAAGATCGATAGG
>KN716377.1:143023-155809 GCA_000816705.1 Dictyocaulus viviparus
TTAATCATATCAATTTAATCATAAGATAACACAGCAACGGCTAGTCTAATATTAAAGGTGATGCGAGGTTGTGTTAGAGGTTATGAGTTGCTATGAGGATAAATCTACTCGGCTCTTATCATCCTTGCCTTTCTTATTCTATTTGTAGTTCCGGTCGTATATGTTTCAAACAACAAAAAAATGTTTATCATATTTACGAGTCAAAATCACAAAAGAAACTCAAGAGCACCGGGAAAAAAATCCATGTAAACGATATGTACTGAATAAAAAGCAGTACGATAGAGGTGAAGACATGAAAAATGGGAATGCATGAATGCGTTCTAGGCTTTCTTAGTCTTATTTCGTGCAATGAAAGAAGTTTTTCACTTTAAAAGAAGCTTGTTGAATTCGGTGCACAGTGATGGTACTGTTGCGAAATTCAGAAGACATCATTTTCTTTCGGGAAAGGTGTCCTTTCGAAGGTCAACACCTGAGGCTAATCGAAATGTCGATATACTTACGACCTTTTATGAATCACAACGTTCGCTCGTATTCAGAGGGAGAGAGAGACAAGAAATTAACATTGAGACGTCGATCGTTTCCGTATAATTTGAATGTTAGAGACTAAACGAAAGAGTATTCTCTACAGAAGTACAGAGCACCTGTACTGAAACACCTTCAGTATATCATCAAGTTGAATGAGTGGCACATCACCACAAGTAGATTACGTCAGTGCTTATGAACTTAGTCCTGCATACTGATATCTACTTGTATTTACTTGATAATGCGCCTTAATAAATAAGTCTACTGCCAAACCACTAACCTCAGCTGATGAATTGAGGATATCGTTGCCTTAGGCTAAGAAGTTTGACGAGCCATACCACTACCACAATACTAATCCATTCGTCATATAATGCTTAGTCATGTTTATATAATTACGAAATATAGAAATAGTTTATTAATATTTCGTTCATACGACAATAATATACATGAATTGAATTCTGAACTGCTTTGATGCAAAGTTCTCGAGTTTTTCTTACGAATTCATGAAGAAGTGCTGATTTATTTGACCAACAGTACGCTGCTTTTCAATGAACTTCTTTCTTTTTCAGGTTTTTGTTCGGACAGCATTAAACTGCTTTTCTAAATAACAACAAAATTTTCATTGTAATGAATGAATAGAACGACAGAAAAAGAAGTACACATTACAAACGTACTGAAGGAATTGAATGAAGAGAAATGAATGGGATGACGTCAATCAAAATGCGTAAATAGTAAAAATTTAAAGTAAACATTGGCAAAATACAAAACAAAAACAAACATGGATTCTTATAACGGCGCTAAGAAAGCGATAATGAACATGTGTTGTTTGATTTTCTATCTTTTTATCATTACATTTTCAATTAGGAAATAAAGTTACGATGAATTTTGATTAGAGCACATTTACTGCTATAATCCAAAAGTTCCAATTGGCATAACACTTTTTTTTCGTAGTTTCGAAGAAATATTTAGCAAAATGGGAGCACATAGAACTCCATAATTTTTGAACAGCAGTGAGGAAGAGGGATGTATAGTGTAGTGAAAGAGAAGCCATATATATTGACGAGCTTATATTATTATGCGTAGGTTCGCGGCCGCGCACTCAGGGCTACTAAGCCAGTAAATTGATACCACTGAAATCAGAATGAGACTAGCAACACTGAATCGGTGAAGAGTGATCGTGCTCAACTCAATGTTAATACTAGGCTCCCATCCAACCACCTCGACGATATCACGTTGCACACAAGTGCGTAGATGCATTCCACAGTGATTGATCAACACCAAATCTTATCTTATGTAAAGAAAAAGTATCATCAAAGCTGCATGGGTCGACAACCTATCTATTCCAATTGACTGATTGATCTACTAAGCAATAACGAAATTTGGCGTTGATCAATACCAATGGTACTGTACTTTACTATTTAGATGCTGCAATTTCGACTACCTGAGGCAAATCAATCAGAAACTTTTTTTCTTCGGAAATTTTACTTAAATATGTATTATATATATATATATATATATATATAGAATTTTGTAAAGCCTAGAGGTGAAAAAGTAAAAGCAAATAAAGTAAGAAACGATTCAGAGGGAATTACCTTTGGATCAATTATAATCTTGGCGGTATTAATCCCTTCATTCATTTTTTCTCCAGTATTTAATTGTGTAGCACTTTCTTTTTCAATATCCACCATTTCACTCGTTCTTATAGTTGTCTATAATTTTAGGTGAAATACATGAAGCAGTGGTAGGAGGAGTCACAGTGATACGAGTCACACGGATTTGAATACCGTATGAGCACGAGCTCAAATATGCTCCAAGTTTTCTGGCTCTTGTGAAGTGTTTTAATAAAAAATTCTGGACCATAAGTGTATTGGTTATAAAGTAATGGTAAAAATGAGTAGTATAAAAAGCTTAGCACAAAATTAGAAGAAGAATTTCAATAATTATGCATAGAAAAAGCATCAGGCGTTCACCAAACACAATAAGATGTGCCACGTATCCGACATCATCATAAATCGAACAGCTGATTATCACCATTTGACCTCAACAATAAGTCACAAAAACTAAACACCACTATGAAGTCAGTTCTCATTATTTCATGAAAATTGTATTATCTACTCGATAAGAAAAACTAATGGGAATCACAAGATTGAAATTGAGGTGAAAGAATCGATCACGCAAAGCGGTTCAGCGTCATCCTCCTATCTATGAGTCACTTGCATCATTTCGTGCGATATCATATTGATAATGAATTATCTTCAATTAAGAGTCGCACTCATTCTGGTTCATCGCAGCCATGTCCTAAGCTTTTCGCAATGCACTTTTAAGCCAGTATACAACTGAAAGACTTCTTAGTTGTCAGCTAATATGAAGAATCGTACGCCTGAATCATCTGTATATACGTTGACCACACTCACTAAGATGAACGAATAATACTAAGTCTTCTATGAGGCAATTTTTACTCCTCCTCTAGAACTTCGCTGAACATCATATTTCTTCTCAAGGACCTTTGGGACTAGGTCTGACCAGAAGTCTTGTGGATTTCCTGTAGTGCGGTTAATGTTTAATGTAATTCAATTGCTTATGGAGTTTGTTTACTGGTTATGTTTCATACGTATGGCGTATTCGGTCTATTTGAGCTTCGACTACTCCACTACTTCAGATTTCGTTGTAGGTCAGAGATCAAAATTTTTACTCGAATTTGAGTGATACGGAAAATGTCTAGCTATACACATTCAATAGTGAGACGAGTGATCGATTTTCAACTCAGCTTACGTAACATAAAATAAAACCTTTATCAATACGATAATAGATAATTAGCAGTAATTATCTTATCATGCTAAATATTTCGCTTATCCCGATAACTTACAATACAATGTATTAGTCAAGAAGACATCGGAAGCATGAATGAGAAAGGTTCTGAAGCGATTTCTCTTCTTGTGGAGATGCGCCATCCATTCGCTGTGTTGAGGTTATCGCGGTGTTTGAAGAGGATCGGTTCTATCCAATCACCTGAGAGTATCAGTTTGTTGACAAATCAGTGCTGCTTAACCTCTCAGATTATTCTGATACCAATTCGCCAATCCTTGAAGGATAAAAGGCATAGATAGCCTATTGTTGGACTCAAAACTGTATTGAGGTATTCAAGGCCGCATGTCACTGTGGTCCTTCCTAACATGGTGCTACGTGGCCCTGGTCAATTAGTGGATTAAACAAGTGATGAGGATTTTTTCAATGATCACAATAAATGAAATTTGTAAAAAAAAGAACTATCAAACTTCTAGACATGAGATTGCAATGGCGTGTTCTCTTAGTTTAATGAAAAATCTTCAGAGAACCGATAATACCTTAGAAACAGTTGCAGGAGGAATTTTGTTGTCCTCATCAGTTAAATCTGTACCATCTTGCGTTGGATGTTCATGTACGACTGCACGTTCACTTTTACTCTATAAGTATTCTTAGTAAAGAAATGAAGAGGAAAATACCAATGTATTTGAGGAGGAAAAACATAGTTCATATGTATTGAAAAAAGACAAACAGACAGACAAACAAAACAGATAACTCGTTTCTTAGCGATTCTCGTTCGTGGAATGCACACGATCGGACCACGTTATCGAATAACTCAAAAAAATCTCCTCCTATTACCTCCTTTAAGAAATGACCAGCCGAATATATCATTAATAAAGATGTTATGATAAAAGTTAAGTGATGAAGTGAAGTTTTTTTCCTCTCTAATTGATCTTCATCAAAATTGAATTTCTGGATTCGATATATTCTGTAGAAGATAAGGAGAGATAAAGAGACTAAAGAGATTTTTAAAGAGATAACAATGTAAAGACTCGCTTTATTTCTATACAGTGAGGTATGTTAGCATGAAAATACTCGAGCACGGTTTGTTAATACCTCATGAGTGACAAGCTTAAACTACTTTTGTGAAAAGTAAAACTTTCAATTCTTCTTTATAAAAAGAGAGAAGTTTTTGAGGTTGCTTTCTTTTTCGCTGATGAAGTGAAAGAAAGTGATATACAGCTAATGAATGTTTTGTGCTTTTTGAAGTATCGCATGAATATTTTCGAAACACTGTTCATCAAAGTGGAATGAACATGAGGTAAATGGTGAGGGATTTTTGAAATCTTGAAAAAAAACATTGCAGCTAAGAGTAATTTTTTCTATGAGAAACAAAAAAAGCTGAACCATCAATTGCTTTGAAACGACATTATCATCTGTCAATATTGCGGATGATGGTTGAGTACTATGCGATTTTTCGGCGACTCGACGTCCTTTTATTGGTTTTGCGGAAGTCTAAAAATGGTTATGATAATAATTATTCTTTCAAACACAACCGAGAACATTTGCATATTTTCCGTAAACAACTCAGAAATCCTCATCTTGTAGGTCTTATTAATCCTTTCTTAGTAACTTTTCAATGTATGTCTCTATGTATCAACCTCAATCAGGAGTTTTCTTTCATGGATTGTTTGCGTCGTCATTTTCTTTCCAGATATTTACTATCTTATGAATATTGTAACACCTACTACAGAATGGTCCCTCCTAGATTATGTGGCCACCAAAAGCATCTGCTCTGAAGATAATAACTACGGACAACAGTTGCGTGAGAAAGAGATGAGTGAAAGCAATGCTGAGGTCCACACGATGGATAGACTCTCCAACTATCTCCTAGTGAGTGAGTAGCTTTCTCATTACAAATGGACAGAATTTATTTAAAAAATTACACTAGAAGGTTTACTTCTACTTCTTAAATATGCAAATGGATTGAATAACAATGGGTTTGCAAAGACAGAGTAGTACTGACTGCTGAGAAGAAGTTGGACAGTTTTTGTTCAACCTTCGCAGTTCTAATAGAGCTACACTATGATGGATTGATGAATGTTGTTTTCTACCACCAAATTTATCCTATAATACTGGAACAGTCTTGAGGAAAATTCAGGAACATGTACACAGCAGAGGAACGAAAGTGAGGAAATGAATAATTTCACTTCTAAAGAAGACATTGACTCGTTAAGGATACACATGAGACTATTGTACAAAATTCATAAATTTTACGTTCAAAAAAAAAATCAAGTGACAATTTGTTAATGTTAATCTCAATGCTTAGCGGATTTTCTTAAAAACATTTTGTATTGAATACGAAAAATACGTGCTCATCGAAATTCGCGTACCTTTGGAGTGTTGGAAGTACTTCGTACTTTTGAAGGAAACTTCATCGGTGGTAACGTAGCGCGATGACTTTCGTTGATTCGACGATCGATTCGTCCATGTCTTGATTTCTGATAAGGTCAATATTTAATTGAAAGCAATTGGTCGTTCTAGCTACTTTTTAGACAAAGGCTACGCTTGAAACTGATTAATTTGCATATGAGTATTATGAGTCAAATCACTTATGAAAGTAATAATGAAATACGTGCTATCAAAACGTGCTACAACAGGCGACGTTGTAGCAATTGTGGTTCAGCGATAAAAACGAAGGGGTTTTGGTGAACACCACCGTACCATTCGCTATTCAAGTATGAACGAAAAGCATTGTAGAGTGACGCCAAAGGAATTCCGCTATAATTTCGATGTTCTTCTACTCAATAAATCAATATTAACTTATTTGACCGATTTCCTCCAAATGAATTGGACGCATTTCACTTGTAGTTATCACTAACTCAATTCAGAGGTACTTGTTATCTCATAGTGACGTTATTTCATTTTCTGACTTTCTAATAACAACAATATTTGGTCATTCTCGAACTGCTCTTCAGACGAAGAATTCAGAAGCAAATTAAGCACAGGGCAGTACTACCTATGGTACTACCTAGGTTTCTACCGTTTACGGGTTGTACCGATTCATAATTCAGCATTGTAGTCAAAGTCATCATAATATTAGAATCAAAAAGGCGAAAGAGTACGTTACGATATATTAAGAGCTGTAGTGGAAATATACGATCAGCGTACCTTTCGGAAAATTTTGAAGCAAAATGGATATAGTATTGTTAATGACAGTGAGGTTAAGATGAGGAGTACTTCGATTTCATTCAACATCAGCTACATCAAAATGATTCCTTTACAAAATGAGACATACAATAACTGCTAGGAATAGCCAAATTGTTATTTTGATAGATCATACTAACATTGGCTATCCTATTGATATGAGAAATGATATTTGAAATAATATGTTACCTTTGATAGTCATATAACTATAGACAGTTGCCTCATTGGTGAATGTTTTCTTCTAATGGTCTTTACAAGCCTGAGTTCCTATATGAGGTAAGATATGATAAGCTTTTGCGTTAATCAATTCTACTTGTGGAATATGTCTACGCAATCGTGTTCAACGTGATATCATACAAGTGATTGAATGAGAGCTTCGTCGATACATTAACTTGATTTGACCATTTTTCACCAAATCAATGCTGTTTTAACAAGATTCTTCTGGGTACCAATTTACCCAACTCGGAGGGATGACGGGCTTGTTAGGCTTGTAATGCGGCCTCAAACCTCATTCAAACCAGTGTTGCACCTCCATTACTGCACTACGTGTCCACTTCATATCTGACATATATATAATGCATTATTTTCTAGTATTAAGTTTTAATCTGATGATTTTAGTAATACTAGTGTTGTTTACGTGATGGTGTTGTTTTATAACAAAATATTTGTTGAATTTTCTAAAATACATATGAGGGAAAATCACTTGTTATTTCTAGGTGCGGTAGAGGATCAGGCTTTTGCATTTACCATTTGACTATGGTATGTGTCACACTTAAAATCTTATTGTGATATCGTAAAGATGGCTGAATAGAGGTCTGCACTAAGGAGCTGCTTAAGATGACCAACCTCAACCACAACGACAACAGTGCTCTTTATTATCTTAAATGATAATAACGGTAGGAACTTGTCGAAGTGCTCTCATCTATCATACGTATGTTTTGCAGCTGTAAAAAAACATTAATGAACTGCGTTAGCATTATATGAGCTCTTGCATATGACTCATTCAAACAGATAAGTTAGTAGAGGAAATGAAGAATCATCACAGGAGTTAAAGTGAGCTGTGCTGTTGAGTTTGATGAAACTCTTGTCAATTGTCCTCCTCTAGCATCACATACAACATCATTATCACTAATAGGAATAGTTAGCAGATTAATTAAACATTATTTTATAACGATATGATATTAGCATAATTGCTAGATGTGTTTCACGCCTGTATGTATAGCAGTCAGAGTAATTTCTATGCCTGATTAGTTCGATCCCTCCTCTATACATTCTCCTACTTTTGGTCCCAAAACTATTTAGCGAGGTGTAGAGCATTCACATCAAAACGTTCGAGTCATGTTATATACCGTAACGTGAGTTTGGTTTCCAGAATAACTGAAGAATGCCAACCTTTTTCAGTACATCACTCCTTATCCCTCAAGATAATTTGAGTGCCACATCTTTAGTCCTGTAGAGATTAAATATTTGATTTGTTCACATACAAAGGCAAACCGTCGACGTAACAAAAGTAAAACCTCCTACCATTTAGTTGTTCAGCCTCTTCGGACCAATAAACCACTGCGATTTTCTAGTGATTGTTTCATATCGTTGAGACTGGCTTTCCATACTTTATATTGACTCGAGGGAACCAACTTCTATTAGATTGAAAAGTTTTCATTCCTTTGTCTACAACAATTCTTTTAGCTCTATATGTAGATACCTTAGAGGTACTATAAATGAGGATAAGCACTAACGTTATTTATATCGCCTTAGGCAGATGTGCCACCTGATCGTTGTCTTCATATTATCGTGGTGGTTGAATAGAAGTGATTTGTATAATGATCTGAGAGGACTTGTCCAATATAGAATCACTACTGCTTACTCTCTTAGAACATTTTGGTACAAATTCGCTAATCCATCGGTAATAAAAAGCATGGTTGTTTTGAGGTCAGACTCAAATCTGCATATCATTCTGGTACATCTTTCCACTGTGCCACGTTAGAACGCTGAAAATATCATTAGCTTACGTAAATAAATCAATACAGAGGCTTATGAAGCACTGTTGGTAGAAATGTTTTACCGATACACATAGTAGTTCCAAAGCAATTTCTTACTTAATCTCGGCTGATTGTTTTTTTTTTGGTGTAGAACAAAACGCTATCACATCTCATTACGAAATTCATAAACGCTGAACTCATAGGAGTCATCTGTTGAGACTCAACACGTCTGTGAATGAAATATGAACTGAATCATCTGTATTATTATGAATCATATGAAACTCATAGGATATCTAGTACAGAAGAGTTTCGAAACGATTGAATTGCTATGCCCTCGCTTTTTTTTCTCTCTATCAATGTTTGCTAGAAAGAAATATACCTCAATCGATTCCTAGTAGAAACTCGTTCGATTTTGGAAATACATTTTGTTTCCTGAAATTTGGCAATCCTACGGAAAAACTAAAATCGAGGTTTTATTCCACCATAAATTATACATTAATTCGACATATTAAGAAATTTAATGTATGTTATTGACAATTACGATTGTTTACTAGATTGGTAGCATCTGGTGCGATGGATTATGAAAGAGAAGCTGAGGCAAAACAGCTTTTATGTCGTTTGGAGGGCTATGATATGAATTTGGATGGCACTATGGATATTTTTGAAGATGAGGGTGATAAGGAACGAGTTGTGAGTTGATTACTCAAATGGGAGTATTTAAACTGGTATTGATAATATTATCAAATATAAGATCTTTGACCTCATTAGCATAGTACTGATACATATAGCAACTTGTTTGTACCTAAACCTATTCACATGCTAATATAGCTAATATACTAGTACTACCAAAGTACTACCTACTAATTTAGCTACTACTAACACTACCTACTAGTATAGCTTAATCTTATTATAATAGTTTTACATTATCTACAGTTACGAGAATAACACTCACTCGTTGTGAATATATGAAACGATGCTTATTATATCTTATGCTCTTTGTGCATGTTTCCGTAATTTCTATAATATTACCGTAATCCGTTGTTATTGTAGTGTATACATGTTATTATAAAGTATTAATTATTTCATTCTGTTATGTTTGTACACGAACAAGAAGATCCAACGTTCTCTGTACCTCAGACATACTTCTTCTTCAGGTTCCGCATGGCAGCAACACTCTTTATCGCAAAGAACTCTACTATATCATTTTACTCAATCACTCAACGCTAAGGAAGGAGTCTACTGTCGATGACGGCCAACATTCCATACCATTCGCAATGCCACTCATCGCTTTATGATGTGCAGCAGCCAAGGTGAGAAATCCACTATTCTCTTCATCTCGTCTTTTTCTGCTTCACCAAAATTTCCTCAACCTGTTGCCTCATCTGTATGTGATTGTTATTAGGCTTGAAGAGAACTATGCTAACCATTTTCACTATTAATATTAAAATCTATTGAATATATAAATAACATATAAAAATTCATATATATATTCAATATTATTATGGCAGTTATAATATTTGACTCAAGGCAGAAATTCAGACAAATCCAGGCACCTATTATTGTTTGGATTTTGGAAATTTTCGTGGAACGCGTGAGGACGATGAATGAGGCAAAATTTAATGACACTTCTCGGCCTTGGACGAAACTAGTTGTACAACTAGATACTGAACATTTAGTTTTCATAACCGATCACTAGAATTTGTAATTTTCCTTTTTTTCCGAAATATTTTAATGAATAGTAGATCAAAAGGAAAAAGCAGAGATCTTCAAGATTTTCAAAGAGTGTTTTGCTTGAGGCTTAATCAATTAGTCGCATTGAACAAATGTCTTTCGGAAGTGCTCAGATACTACGTGTATTTTTCTTTCACTCTCAAAAATTTACATATTTCTAGAAAAAACATATGGAACATTAAGGCATATTAGTTTAATTTTTTTCTTCATCCCAAAAAACCCTCAAATTTAACACTACTATGTTTTTAGAAGCTTTCTAATAGCAATTTTCAAATAAAGAGGTATGACGGGCTTGGTAGTCCTGGAGGTCGGTCGCGAACCTGTTTCAGGCCATCGTGTCAATGTGCTACCTCTACCACTGCGCCACGCATCCCACATTACTCATTGCTCCTCCTCACATACCAACAGTAATCAATACTCTTTAGAAAAAATAATTATTATCCGACAAAAGAATATCAGGCTTTTTTAAAATTCTTATTTATCCCTTTTAATTGAAATATCGACTTCAATCCGATAATTTTTTTCTAGTTAGAAAAGCTCTATGAATTCAAAAATGTTACTGCTTGAATTTTTAATATATCATTACTTTTGTAAGAAAAACCTGCTTGAATATCTACGTTCCTCTTTACATAATAACTGTTGACCTCAAAAGATGAAGCTTCTCTTAGTTTTGCAACCTTCACAGCTTCTTTATCGCTCGTTTTATTATTACTTCATCTGTATATACCGTTTTTTTTCCCTCACTTTTGATCATATCAGTCATTAGCATGTTTTTGACTCATTTTGAACTCTCATATGACTTCAGAGTGATTATTAACTACAAATAACTTCTTTTTATTGTTTTCTCTCTTCTACGACCTCTTTTTTTTTCTACTGTTTACTAATTGGAAGTAGTAAATTGACAACGTTATTCCATTTCGAGGATTGAGGGAGCTAATGGATTTTCAACCGCGAAAATTCAGAATCTGTGGCGGACAACTTTGTTTGCAGTACTTATCGATTTTAAAGTAGTAGCACTTATCTGTACTACACGAATAATTAATTAGTATTTCATTTGAAAAATCAATAATTCAAGTAAAACGTCAAGTTTACAGAATAGAATAGTTCAAAAATTTGATTTAAAAAACGTTTTTTTAATAACTAAGAAACCAAAGACCTATTTCTGACTGGAACTGCCCACAGCAATGATTATTTTCCTCAGTCATTTTCGTCCTCAATTCAAAAGCATAGGGATATTTTGAAGCGATTTCAAGCTAGAAAACAGAAGCGCTTTAAAGTTCTAAAATCATTTTCTATTTTTTTTCCTTTGCGATCTCAAATTAATCGATAAATCAATCAATCAATCAATTGATTGGCTCCAAACAGTATACGATAACGATTCACTGTGAAATAAATCAATGATAAGGAAGAAAAAGCACCGCGTTTGGTTTTTCATGCTTTTCTTCGCTGGTGATAAATTTGTCAAAATCAATCTGTTGCCGGCAGCTTCAGAAGCTTTTCCCATCCGAATCGGTTGCTTGTTCTTCTTTAGTAAAGTCTCACGTTAATTGACTACAGTTGCTCACAACATTATCGATCTGTTATACTCAATCAATATCTGTGTTTGTTTTCGAATACCTCTCCTATCAGAAATCGATTAACGATTCTATTCAGTTAAAATTATTGAATCTGTAATTTTATTGTATATCATCATTTGGAGAAAAAACCCTTTCAATTCTGACATGAAAATTTCTCAAACGTCGTAAGCTTCTTAGGATTACTTTAACGAACGTCTTCCTATTCTCTCTATGCAAATTATGCTTATATTCACCATTACCGTATCATTCTTGTTGTACTGTAGTTATCGTAATCAAATTGCCTCCTTATAATTGATTTCCATTTGTTAAAATTCTCGTGAAATCATTTGAGAGTGTTGTAAGGAAATTTTTGTGGTGAAATCAATAAGTTTTTTATGATATCGCTCGAATGACTCATTTTCCGCAAGTTGTAGACGAGACACTTCTTTTCAATGACGTCATTTTTTGCAAACATTTTTCCCCGAGGCCCCTGATCTATGACCACTCAATGCTTCATTTGTAGTAAGTGGGTACCATTATCAGCACTCGCCCGTTAACGGGTACGATCTGGTGAGCCGACTTCGGCACTGCATCCAGTTAAGCTGATAACTGCGGGATAACCCGAAATTTTAGACATAATCGTAATTCTGTTCTATTTCGTACAGCAAGGGCCTTGGTAGTGTAGTGGATTAGAACGGTAGAGCGTATTTTTGTAGGTACGGATCCGAGTACCGTCTAAGGCTCCAAGTTTTGCGGCCTCACAGCATAATTACTGATATTAAAACCAAAATATTCAAAATGAGCACATGCAACCATAAACGGCTCTACGGGGTGGCTAATACTACTCTAATTAAAAGGAGAAAACAACAAGTAAAACAATTCTCACTAAACTTTTAGAGATCGGATTACAGGAGCTATACGACAATATTGAAGAAGCATAAAGAGCGATGTCAGAGCGATTTCAAAAACACAAACGAGTTTTAGAGACTTAAAGATACGCGTTAAAA